>JAKTVF010000180.1:0-23039 GCA_030557055.1 Candida tetrigidarum
GCTTTGGCAACACCAGCAGCAACGATACCCACACCAACTTCAGAAACCAATTTAACTGAGGTTCTTGCTCTTGGATTGGCACATTTCAAATCATACAACAATTGTTTCAAATCTTCAATAGAGTAAATATCATGATGTGGTGGTGGGGAAATCAAACCAACACCTGGAGTGGAATGTCTGGTTTTACCAATTTCAGCAGAGACTTTATGACCTGGCAATTCACCACCTTCACCTGGTTTAGCACCTTGAGCCATCTTGATTTGCAACTCATCGGCATCTGCCAAGTAGTATGAAGTGACACCGAATCTACCAGAAGCAACTTGTTTAATGGCGGATCTCATGGTATCACCGTTTTCTCTAACTTGGGATCTAGCGGCATCTTCACCACCTTCACCAGTGTTGGACTTACCACCCAATCTGTTCATGGCAACAGCCAAAGTGGAATGTGATTCCATGGAAATAGAACCATAAGACATGGCACCAGTGAAAAAACGACGAACAATTTCCGTCCATGGTTCAACTTGATCAATTGGAACTTCGGTAGAAGATTCGAAATCAAATTCTAACAAACCACGCAAAGTACAGTTACGAACAGCCTCGTTTTCCTTCTTAGCGTAAGCATCATAGGCTCTTTCATTCTTGTTACGAACTGCATCTTGCAAGGAAGCAATAGCTGCTGGATCATTGATATGTGCATCACCACCGTCTCTCCAGTGATATTCCCCAGTTTCTGGTAATCCAACTGGTGCAATAGTATCTCTGCTTGGATAACCTCTTTCATGCAAAGTGAAAGCATCCTGAGCAATGTACTCAAAAGTAACACCTTTAATTCTGGAAGCAGTACCAGCAAAACATCTGTCAATCACTGAGTTGTCAATACCCAAAGCTTCAAAAATTTGAGCCCCTTTATAAGAAGCCAAGGTGGAAATACCCATTTTGGACATAACCTTCAAGATACCAGAATCAATAGAGTATTTATAGTTGGCAATAATCTTTTCTTCAGTTAATGATTCATTCTTCAACAAACCTTGTTGTTTCATTCTAACCAAAGTTTCCATGGCCAAGTATGGGTTAATACCATCAGCACCATAACCAACCAAACAACAAGCATGGTGTACTTCTTTAGCTTCTTGGGTTTCAATGATAAGAGCAACCTTAGAACGTTGCTTTTGTCTAACCAAGTGATGGTGAACGGCACCAACAGCAATTAATGCAGAGATTGGTAATCTTTCTGGACCGGTGTTGACATCACTCAAAATGATAATTTGGTTATCGTCAGCAATAGCTCTGGAAGCAGCTTGACAGATTCTGTCAATGGTATTGATGTAACCTTGAATACCTTCGGATTTCTCAAAAGTGATATCAATGTTGGCAACAGACCAAGATGGATAAACAGTTTCAATGTTCTTGATAGACAACAACTCAGAGTTGGACAAGATTGGTGACTTCAACAATAATCTGTTCAATTGGTTTGGTTTCATTTCCAACAAATTACCTTGAGGACCAACATAACATTCCAAGGACATGACGATTTTCTCTCTGATAGGATCAATTGGTGGATTGGTAACTTGAGCAAACAATTGACGGAAGTATTCATAGGTCAATTTTGGTTGTTCTGAGATACATGTCAAAGCATTATCGTTACCCATGGATCCCAATGCTTCGTTACCTTCAGCCATTGGAGCTAAAACAAACAAAAGTTGTTCATGTGAATAACCTGAAGCAATCAATCTTGGGTCTGATTGAACATTGATGGTGGTATCGACTGGTTTGGATGAAACATCAATGTTTCTAGAAGCCAATTTTTCATTCAAATCTTGCAAACTGATCATGTTTGCCAAAACCCAGGATTTGAAATCGTATTTGGAAGAGACCCTGCTCTTCAACTCCTTGTCATCGACAATACGACCTTCCTTGGTGTCAACCAACAACATTTTACCTGGTTGCAATCTACCTTTTTGTAAAACCTTTTCTGGTTGCACTTCAATAACACCAACTTCTGAGGCACAGATGATACGGTCATCGTCAAGAACGTAGTAACGACAAGGTCTCAAACCATTACGATCCAAGTTAGCACCACAGTATCTGTCATCAGCAAAAGTGAACAAGGCTGGACCATCCCAAGGTTCCATTAAACAAGCGGCCCATTCATAGAAAGCCTTCTTTTTTGGATCAATGTATTCATCGTTTTGCCAAGCTTCTGGAATCATCATCATAACCGCTTCTGGTAATGAGACAACCCCGTTGACAACCAATAATTCCAAAACGTTATCGAAAGCAGCAGAATCGGAACCACCTTCTTCAATGATTGGGTACAATTTATCCATTTCTTCGCCAAACAATTCGGATTTCATAACCCCTTCTTTGGCTCTCATCCAGTTCTTGTTACCTCTCAAGGTGTTGATTTCACCATTATGAGCAGCCAATCTTAAAGGTTGGGCTCTGTCCCATGATGGGAAAGTGTTGGTTGAGAAACGGGAATGGACCAATGCAAAGTGCGATTCGTATTCAGCGTTGACTAAATCGTGATAGTAAGAATAGACTTGTTTTGGAGCCAATTGACCCTTGTAAACAATGGTCTTGTTGGAAAGTGAACAAATGTAGAACCAGTTGTGTAAACCTATGGTATGGGAAGATTGTTTTCTCAAGATGAATAATCTTTTTTCAAAATCTTTTCTGTATTTGGAATCAAACTCCTCTTCAGAGACATCTTGACCCCATATTTCCTTGAAAACAATGGCTGGTTGCAAGATATAAGGTTCTCTGGACAAGGCAGCAGCACCTAAGATGGAGGAGTCGTGAGGGACTTCTCTCCATCCCAAAACTTTCAAGCCCAAAGAATCAGCAATGTTTTCAAAGGTTTTCTTGGATTTGTCGAAAACAGCATCATCTTTCTTGAAGAAAACGTTACCAACACCATATTGACCCTTTGCTGGTAATTCAACATTGCAGTAGTATTGGAATTCTCTTTTCAAGAATTTGTGTGGGATTGAAGATAACAAACCAGCACCATCACCATCGTTTGGGTTCAATTCACCTCCTCTATGGGTCATGTTACATAATAAGTTTTGGGCATCAGAAACGATCTTGTGGGATGGAACACCTTTCAAGTGACAAGTGAAACCGACACCACATGCGTCTTTTTCTAACTCTGGGTTGTATAAACCCTTAGCTACCGGTAATGCGGAAGCCCAAGATTTATTCTCAGGAACTTCGTCATAGTTGTAAACATTAGTTGTACTAAACTCTTCTTCTGGCAAGTAGGATGAGGTAGCACTCATTTAAATATATGTATATGTGTGTGTATGTGTATGTCTATATGGATAAAGAATTAAATAAAAGGAAAGGTACTTTTTGGAGGATTATTAGTATTAGTCTCTTTTTTTTTAATATATATTTTTTTTTGTTTTGTGTTAGATGATAACAGCGAAATAAATAAATAAATAAAAAAAAAATCTCTAGTATGAGTGGTATGACCGTGGATACAAAATAATAAGAACAATTGATTGAAATAAATAAATCAATACCTTTCAAGTACTTTCGTTAATATGGATTAAAAGGAAAAAAAAACCAAAAAAGAAGAAGAAGAAAGGAAAAGAAAAGAAAGAAAGAAAAAGATTTCCAAAAAAATTTTTAAAAAAAGTTATAACTTGTGAAATTTATGGGAAAAATGGTTGATTCAAATAAACTTCGGTTCAACTGAAGGTGGAGCACATACAATAATGATGATTCAATACAAAAAATGAAAAAGAAAAAAGGAAAATCAAAAAAATTTGGCACAAGCGTTAGAGAAATTCACATTGGTTACACAAAACTTCTAATCAATCATTCCAATAATAAACCTAGGTTCATATATTTTGTGTATAATATGCGATTAGTATGAAAATTGAACCACTTTTCCTTTCGTCCCCACTTTAGGAGGTAGGAAATAAAAAAATATTTTTTTTTTTTTTTTCGTTTTTCTTTTGTTGATTACAGTGTGAGAGCTACCATACGTTCGATATCTATTTTTTCTTTTTTATCTGGAACCAATCACATTCATTTAATTTGTAAGGAAGGTAAATATCACAACTTCTATATACACATCCAAATAAAAAAAATTAAAAAAACACATGGATGTGGAAACCGGCATGGATATGGTCATACTGTTCATGTTTCTAAACATCGTAATAACCTTTTCCTTTGAATTTGTGTTAGGTTATATATGTTACCGATTCGTTCCGTCGCCTTACCAAATCTATCGCCTTACCAAATCTATCGCCTTTTGGTTAAATCTATCGCCTTGTGGTTTTTCCGTAGTACTCCACGTTGACTCAATTTTTTTTTTTGTATATCTCGCTCTTTTTTTTAAAACCTAATCTCATTCAAATTAGTCAATTCTACTCCTCAAGCTCCTGAAAAACCGAAGAAAAAAAGAAGGACCTTTGCGCTCCTACAACGGAGATTAAAAAATTTTTTCGCCTTGGAAAAGAGGGGAGAGGAGTGTAACTACTATAGGGCATTCCCCCAATTCCTTTGAATTTGGTAGGAATATTCCGTTAAAAAAAAAACAAAAAAAAAAAATAGAAATATTCTTCCGATGATAGGAGCACTGGAGTTAAGGGACCAATTCACTACTCGTTAGTTACGTTTGATTAAATGATTGGTTGTACATTCTTTCTTTTAGAAAAGCCGATTTGCGGGGTCAGTTGTAGAGCGATGAGAAAAAAAAAAAAGTCCATTACGAGTCCAATTCATATACTGACGAGATGGACCTTTGTTTGTCGTCATTCATGTGATTTTACTCTATTCCACGGTGTCAGAAATTTTTAATGCACTTCTCGCTCACTCTCTCAAAATAATAATTAATCCTGCATCGGGTCATTAATTTTGTGCGGCAGAATGGATCATCATTTAATTACCATTTGAACCGATATTTTCCGACCCCGTGCATTATGGCACGTGAAACAATAATATGCAGTTCTCCAAGTTTATGGGCTTCTTCTTTTTTCTATTCCTTCTCTGTATTTTGTTGTTTTTGTATAGAAGGCAACAACGAAAAAAAAAAAATCTATAATGAGATGCGATATATCTAATTTGTGGCTATCGACTATTATTATTCAAAAAAACTATGGCCGAATTAAAACAGGTATCTTTTCCTCCAGAGGTATTAGCTAGAATTGCCCCTGATGTATCTTTGCAAAGACACTTATCCATAGGGATAAGACCAAACTTGCGAAATTTCACCGAATTCAAACCAATTGAAATATCCAACAGCACCCAACTCCAAGACAATAACAACAATGTATTTGGCTCATCAATTATTAAAAGTGGATCAACTACTATCATAAATACAATTACCTTAGGTATTGCTGAAAATTTCCATAATAAACAACCAGAGTATTCAACTGTGTACCCCTGTGTTGAAATATTACGTGGAAGATCCGGAGCTCCTACAGATGAAGAAATGATTTTATCTCAAGATCTATTTGAAACCATACGCCATAACAAAATCATCCCTGCAGAAAGCTTGATGATTGATAATTTGGGTATTTCTGTCAAGGAAGAACTGAACGATAACCAAGAAGTCATTTATTATCCAGACTTGAACCCTGAGCAATGGCAGTACATCAATCTCACCAGTCACCACAACAAAGAATACTCCTTTGTATTGTTATCCAACATCAAAATATACTCGCAAAGTACCTCAACCAACTCTTTATTTGATTTGTGTTACTTATCCATACTTGAGAGTTTGAAGTCATTAAGCTTACCAAGATGTTACGTCTCGGAAAGTTTCTCCACAAAAGTTTCCATGAAGTCCCGTAAATCAAACACAAGAGGGTTGGTGAACACCAACAAAGCAAACTTGAATATTGATTTAAACCAGTCATTGTATCATAAGATATCGTTAAATTTGAAAGAAGGAACCATGGCCAACAACTTTGGAGTTATTACCAATGAAGAGAAGGCGATCTTGTTAAGTGATTTAGAAGGCGAAGCTGAAGAAACGTCTGTGTTATCTAGATTATCGGTTATAAGCAATAATGACACCATTAACAAGATAAGTTTGATAAATGGTGATCCTAATAGCGAAATTACATTAGACATCTTGAAAGAAGCTATTGAAATCAGCAAAAGAAGAAGTCGAGAACAAGGTCATAGAAATGTATAAACAAAAGGAAAGTGGTCGTAATATATATAGAGAGAGACCCAAAAATAAACAAAAGGTAATCAAATCAAATCAGTAAGAAATTGAACACTTGGATTGCGATTGTTTAGTTACGATTGCTGTCATCATTGCAAATTGCAAATTGCAAATTGCGATGAGTCGCGTGCGTGTGCGTGAGTGTGTGGGTGCGTGAGCACCGTTTTCCACGGCCAGAATGAAATATTCGTGGCGTCGAACACAAAATATTGTTTTTTTTTTTTCGAAATTCTAGAATTTCTTGCCCAGTTGTAAGTCACCCTCTCCCTAAATCTAATAATGTGCGAATCAACAAGTATTTGATCAGATTCATAAAAAGTAACCAACGCGTCAATTAACTTTGTCCAACTCTTCCCTTCCTTCCTCTTAATAGTATCAATTTACCTATTCCCATTTCTTTTCTTTTCTTGAATTGACAGGTAGTAATTTCCTTTACTCAACGTCTTGCTGCCTCCCAAAAAAAAGAAAAAGAAAATTTACGACAACTTTAAACTAAGGAAGGCTTTTCATTTCCCACACATCTAAACAACCAAAAAAAAAAAAAAAAAACAGAACGAAGGAAAATCTCTGGAAATTCTTTTTTGGGATTTTTGATTTCATCCAGAATATATGTTAATTCATATTACTACATTAACTACCCACACATACATAGTATCCGTTTGTAATCAATTAGTAACTTATACATATTATGCCTAATAAAAGCACACTTCCATCTGATATAGTTTCTAAAACAACCGCCAAACAACAAGACATTGTTGAGGATGAGGACGAGGATGTCATTTTAGCCAAAGATGCAAACACAGACATAAACATAGAACAGGCAGCAGACTTGTCTTCGAAAAGAAAATTGATAATGGATCTATTAGCCGATGATTCAATTGAAGAAGGGGATGAAAGATGTATCATTCCAGAAGAATTTCTCAACAATTTTCTAAACTCATCGATTGACGATTTCGATATGCTAAAACAAGAACTAGGTCCAATTGATTTCCATTCCATTACAGATCAAACGGGAAATCTAGCCCCAGAAGGTGAACAAGAAATAGTTAAAATCACACATATCTCACTAGATGTTTTCAATCATTTAGGCAAGTGGTTTGGCATTTTAGGGCAACCGACTTTTAGGGCAATTATCACTAACCCTGATACGGGTCGAAAAGAAATTGAAAGATTCCCAGTGGTTTTCTGGGTACACCAACTAGGTAAGAAAACCCAACCGACTTATCTCAGACACCGTCATAATGCCCATAATCATCATCATCATCATAATACCGGTCATCATGATGCCCCTATTCCTGTAGCTCTTTCCAGGACAGCCACATTCTACAATTTGTTGGATCTCATTCGCAATGTGGTGTTGAAAGCCCCTCGGAAATCCATGGCAGATTACAGAATATGGTTTATTAATCCGCATAGCACCGACTTGCCATACTTGGTATCTATTCAGACTTTCTTGTTTGACATCCCAAAGAAAAGCTTGGTGTTGCCAAATTTACTTCCTGAAGTATTAAAAAACCAAGGCATTCTTTACACTCCTTACAATATAATGGTGGAAACCAAAGAAAAAAATCAGTCCGAATTTCCAATTGATCAATTCGTTTTATCCCATTCCGACGCCTACAATGACCCTGGACAAGGCAGTGGTCATTTAGGGTTGAACAACTTGGGTAATACCTGTTATATGAACTCCGCGTTACAATGTCTCTTGCATGTTCCTGAAATCAACTATTATTTCTACTACAATATTTACAAAAAAGAGTTGAACACCGACAACCCCTTGGGATACCATGGAGATGTGGCTAATGCCTTTGGTTCTTTGTTGAAACAAGCATTTGATCATGGCAAGAATGCGGCCAGCATTGCACCAAGAGAATTCAAATCAACCATTGGGAGGTATTCTTCAATGTTCTCTGGGTACCTTCAACAAGATTCGCAGGAATTATTGAGTTGGTTATTGGATGCTCTACATGAAGATTTAAATAGAATATACCAAAAACCATACTGTGAGAAACCAGAATTGAATGATGATGAAATCAAAGATCCGCAAGCCATTATAAGGTTGGCGGATACCTGCTGGAATCAACACAAAGCAAGAAATGATTCGGTGATAATTGATTTATTTACTGGGTTGTATCAATCCACATTAGTTTGTCCAGATTGTGGTAAAACATCCATAACATTTGATCCATTTAATGATTTAACATTGCCTTTACCGATTAGTAAAAAATGGTACCATACATTTACTATTGTTGACTTATCAAACCCAAGTGTCATCCCAGAACGAATTATGAAATTAGAAGTAGAATTAAAGAAAACTTCAAACTTTGATGAATTGTTGGCTTATCTCAGTAACTTCCTTAATGTGAGATCAGCTGATTTGTTTCTTTATGAGTTATTTCAAAATTCCATTTACAGTGATTTCCAACTAGATTACCATAAGAACAAGTTTTTGCCAATCAGTGATATTATTAGAGACACAGACGACGTTGTTGTGTACATCATCCCACACAATCCAGATTCTGATGTCATTGTGCCCGTGTTTAATGCAGTTGACGATGCTGATAGTTCCTACCAAATGGTTCATTTTTTCGGAATCCCATTATTTATTGTTTTAAACAAAGAAGCAGATTTGAATAGTTTTGGATTTATTAGAAAGAAATTGGTTGAGACCGCGTCTGTATTGACCTCAGTTGACTTAGTGGAGGAGTATGAGAAAATAAAGCGAGGTTGTCAAGAATTCACTGAAAAAGAATTCTACCTGAAACTGGACTTCCCAGCCTTGGCAACGGCGAATGATCAAACAGCTTTCCAAGAGAACGAAGCAGATGAGGGCTATGATAGTGATGTTTCATTAGCCAATCCTTACCTAGGTGCCAATTTTGGGTTCAAGATATTATATGTCCATGATTATAGTCCGAAGTTGCACACAAATATCCGAGGACGTTATAATTTCCATCAAAGCAACAAGATTAAACAAGCAGAGAGAGTGATTAATGTGCCGACTCACAAGCCAACATTCAGTGATTTCAAACCGTTGGCGGATCAGTTGTCTGAAGTGAAACGCAACTACTACCATTATCCAGATTATAAAAAGTTAGATGATGAGATGGACAAGTTAGTTGATGAAGTGAATCAAAACCTAGCTGATCAAGCAGAAATCGCATCATCATCAGAGTCATCAGAAACAGCCAGTCAAAGAGCAACCGAGGAAGCCGATGGATTTGTTTTGGTCAACAATGACACACACACAAAGCAATCCCAGTCACAAGCAGTACCTCATTCTCATTCTCATCCACCACCACCTCCTCCGCTGCCACCGCCATCTGGTGCGCGATTAGCAGTACCAAATCATAACTTGGTCCAAATAAACTCTTCTGATGAAGAAACTGAAAGTGATGCCAATTTGGGAAGTTTGTTTGACTCTACAGCAAACATACCATTACCACCTCCTTCGACATATTCAGATTCTACGAAACCTTCGAATATGAATTCTCCAACAGAAAATAATTACAATGGCTCATCTACCGATTTGACGTCTCCTACATTGATTTCAAAAGACACTGTGTTGTTGTGTGATTGGGATAACGAGATTTACCAACGTTGTTTTGGCGACGCTTCATTTACAACCTGGGAGAATATCCCAAGCTTACCAAACCAAGAATTAGAGAAGAATAAAGCTCACTTTGAAAGACAAAGAAAGGCGAAAGTTACATTACAAGATTGTCTTAATAGTTTCAGTACACCAGAAATCTTGGGTGAACATGATTTATGGTACTGTCCAAATTGTAAAGATCACAAGCGTGCCACAAAAACGATTCAACTTTGGTCCACTGGGGATATTCTTACTATTCATTTGAAGAGATTCCACAGTGCTCGTGCCTTTAGTGACAAGATCGATGTTTTGGTTGATTTCCCAATTGAAGGATTAGACATGAGCCAATTTGTTGCCAATCCAAGTATCACTGTCGATGACTCCATTTATGACTTGATTGCTGTGGATAACCATTATGGTGGGTTAGGCGGTGGTCATTATACTGCATCTGTAAAGAATTTCCGTGATCACAAATGGTATTACTTCAATGACAGTCGCGTGACAGAGATTTCTAACCCTGAGGAAGTGGTTGCTAATTCTGCGTACCTTTTGTTCTATCGTAAGAGAAGTTCCATTTCCAATGGAATATTGGGAGGTGAAAACTTGATTGAATTGCTCCAAAAGGGAAGAAATGAATATGCTGAGGTATTGCAAACCAAGAAACATATACTTCAAGAAGTTGGCAATTCGGTCAATTCATATGCCAAAGTCGAACAAGAGTTGATCGAACAACAAGAGAAAAAACGTCGTGAAGAATTAGGTGAGGTGGAAGAAGATGATGATGATGATGATGAAGATGAAGATGGTGATGATGAGGAAGACGATGAAGAAGAAGAAGATGAAGAAGAAGAAGAAGTGAAAGAAAAGGTAAAAAGAAAAGGAAAAGAATCATCTAAGAAATCAAGACCATTTGAAGAACTTAAAGAATTGAGTTCGACAACTTCATCTACAGGAACAGGAAATGCTCAGTTTAACTTTGATGAAGATAATGATTATGACTATGAAAATGAAGAGGCTGATGACAATACCCGTAAACAAAGGTTGGTTTCTAAAGATACTAATAGTAACAAGTTGGTTCATATCAAAAGCAATGGTCGACAAGAAGTCACTTCTTCTCCTGTGCCTATTGAAACTGATGGTGAGGTTGATTATCTTACGAGTTTAGGAACGGAGAGTATGTCAGTGCCGACTAATGATAATGATGATGATGACGATGATGACAACGGAGATGTGTAGTTTCTTTTTCTTTCTTGTACTCATATATAAAGCAAATGAAAAGTAAATACATTCTTTGGTTTTCGTTTTTTTTTTTTTTGCAGTAATTTTTCATGGGATATGAGGAAATGTCGCGATGTCGTAAGCGGTAAACTTATGTCGTAAGTTGTATTTGTGTAGCTCTCATTTTCTCTCTGTTCTAAGAGGTGTTATTTTGGCTGGTTGTTAAGGATTTTTGCCCCATATTCTTTATGTACAAATTGACAACCACATATACAAACAAAGAATTATTACCGCCAATTACAAAACAATAATCAAAGATACCATTTAGAGAAGAAAATATTCTTATCACAACAACACGTATTCCTATTACTACCCCCACTCCGCGCCACTTACTCCGCAACCTCAATCACTATCAATCACCATCATCAGCATCATGAGTTCAAAGAATTCTAGGGAGGATCAAGAATTTCAGGTTATTGATTTATTGTATCAAAACTTTCCGAGTTTGAATATAGATCAAGACCTATTAGTCAATTGGCAAGTTGAACTTCTGGATAAATTGAGTGATTTCAATAGCTTGTCATTAATCGTATCCAATGATATTATAATCGACGTTGATATGGTTGATTTCCATAACGTACCTGATTTGTCTTCAATTCTCGATCAATTGGAGGAATCATTTGATGATGATGACGACTTTAAATTAATTATTTTGGAAATATTACTCTGTCTAATTTCGTTGTCACATAGGATCAAGATTGTGTTGCATCCTGTTCTTAATCGAGTGATTGATTTGTTCTTGAAGAAATTGAACTCTGGGAGTGATTTTACTCTTCAGGATATCCAGAAACCAAGTGTTATTAGCCAGTATATGAGATTAATTATATTACTTATGGAACTTGGATGCGATAACAAACAGTTTAAGAAATTGATAAGCCAATTGAATGTGACAAAGAATCCCAAGACCAGCGTGATATTATTGGAGTTGTTACATCAAATGTTTACCAAGTATCCCAGCCATTTTCCCTCCCTATCTATTATCAAACAGCTTAACTATTCGTTAAATAAAGATACCAGTTTGGAGAGAGCATTTACGATTCATTCATGGCTAAAAATTAATCACCAATTGCATAATTGCAACGAGGACCCAATTACATTATTTTCGTTGTCGAGTTCAGGTTCAACTAATGACGATAAAAACAATGGGACATTACTAAAAGTTCAAATTATAAATTATAATCAATTCAAAATAGAGATAAAAGACAACGTACACGGCTCTCGAATTCATTATTCGTTCAACCAAAAATTACTGGATCTGACCAAAAACCAAGGATTCGTACACTTTGTGTTGACGTATGACAATTATGCCACATTAAACTTATACATTGATGGAGAGTATAGTGAATCCATTCCATGCCCTGATCTACATAAATATTTGAAAAACTGGAATAAAGTCTCCATTAGTGAAATTAGAGATGACATTACCTTGAAAAACGATGAGATCGTACTCAGAAACCTAACCATTTTAAATACCAGTTTGTCTTATGAGTGGATTACTTTATTATACAATCTTGGTCTTGAGTTTTCATGGGATGTAAAGGATTTAACACATGAGACGACTTTGAGTTTGTTGAACCAGTTGAACCATCAAGGATTGTTCAATGTGACAGTTAAATGTAACGAAATTAAGGAGCAAAGCAATACCCGTAATAGCAACACCAATTTATTTGGTTCAGCTATCCATTCAGGTTCTAGAAGTACGTTGGCTGCATTCGGAGGAAATTTACGCTACCACCAACACCACAATCATGATACATCCAATAGAAAGATGAACAGTCTCGTTCGTAAAGAGAGGATAGCGAACTTGTTGACAAGGATAAAAGATGAGAATGTTGTTTTTGATTCCAATACTTATTTACAAGAATTGATTTATGAACAAAAGAAGCTATGTAAAAATGGACAGTTTAATTTGCGCAGTTTCAACAACCCTAATACTATATACCAGGCATTTAATGTTGTATGTGGGACTTCATTACTATTGCAAATCTTAGAATCATCCCTAGAAGTTGGTGATGCCGAGTTACGAGATTCGTTGGTTTATACTACATTGAATTTATTATTTACTGTTTTGACGAACAATTGGAGGTTGAATAAAGAGTTTGAAAGTTTTGAAGGGTATGATATATTATCAGTGCTTCTAACCAAATATAAAGACTTGAACAAACAGTTGACATTTCAATTGCATAATGAGGAGCATCCTTTGTCGACATCGCCTTCAACAGCAGCAAAAGCAACAACAACAACAAGTTTGTTTGATGTGTTGCTCGGGTATTCTGGTCATGATTTTGAAAACCCATATGAATCCGCAATTGTTAACCCATTAAATTATCGTATATTAATTCTTAATTTTGACTTGCATTATGGAACGAGTTCCTTCAACACCTTATTATTCCAGATTCATATGCTTTTGCACACTTCTAGACATAAAGAGTATAACTACCATGAGTTGAGGAATATGAAATTGTTACGCAAACTTGTCCATTTCCTTAAGGAGCTGAAGGTTGACGATTCCAATATTTCTCAATCTTTCAAAGATCAGCTCACACAAACATTAACTGAGATACTAGATCTAGATGCATCGGTGGAAACGATTATGTCATTATCACAGTATGTTGTGTATGCTTTATACAATGGTGAAAGTTCGACCGAATGTGGAATTATCACTTTTCAAGTGTTGACAGATTACCTATGCGACCCCAGCACATCCATGAAGACATTGAAAAAGTTTTCTCGATCCATACACGTGCATTTGATTTTATTATTATTTAAATTTCCAGATTCCGAGGCGGTTATTAATTGTGGCATTCGACTTATAACCAAGTTTTTAAAAGTTCTTGGAACACCTATAATTAAGAAATTTTTCCAATTAAATCGTGGGTTAGATGTATTGACCCTGTTTTTGAAAGATTGGTGGGAACATGATACGATCTTGTACTCCATATTTTTGGCTGCATTTGGAATCGATAGTGCAGTACCATATACACTGAAGTCTTTGGTTGACGCTATCAAATCCAACACAGACAATTTGAACCAATTGGTGATGCCAGATTTCTTGATACTTTTGAATAATTTGGTGTTAAATTCCATGTACACATTAAATCTCAAATATGGTAAGCTTCTTGGTAGCAATCCACCGACACCAGATAGACGCCACGTGGAAGAGAATATCACTTTGTCATTGAATACACTTCATTTGATCAATCAATATATCGATGCCATCAGTCTTGGGTTTGAAACAATCAAACCGCTTCAAAAGTTTTACACCAGTAACAAAGAATTCCTTGAAGGCATAGTTGAATTATTGGGATATTTGAGGTTGTCCTTGAATTGGGAGAATTTAGATGTTCTGAAATCGATGAGAGCTACTTATGATAAGCTTATCCGAGTCATTGCCAATTTTTACATTACCAATTTATCCAATGACACTTTTTTGCAAAGTTTTGATAAACTTAGTGATTTCACCAAAAAATTGCTACTAGACATTGTGTTCCCCAAAGTATTGGAACACATTAACGAATTTATCACGGTATCTAATTTCGTGTTTAACGAGAAGCAGTTCTTCAACAACACGATACAATTGTTACACCATTACAATGAAGAGTTGTTGAAACAAAAATACCATGTCTCCTATAACGACTTTGATGCCTTTTTGGTTTGTGCAATTTCTACTAGTGATATTGGAATTGGTCAAAATATCAGTTATCTCAAAAGGATGTTAGGTGATAATATTGTGATCAAGTTTATTCGTTTGGTTTCCGATACTGACTTGTCATTTAATCAGAGCATGGAGAATTTGGACAGTATATTGAAAGAGCTATTGTACCGACAAACCACAAGTATGAGTAAAGATGTGGTAAGCAATGATCAATTGGTGTACATAATCACATTACTACTTGGAATTGTGCTTACTACAGGTCCTAATGATGAAACTGCAAATCCTGAGCTTCCATTCAATTTTTTGAGAACCTTCTTCTTGATGAGACAAGATGAGTTCCCAGGAATCATCGACCATATGAACTATGATAAGAATCTAATGACAGATTTTTTCAACAATTTGGTAACTAAAAATGACAGTGAAACATTAGCAAGATTGCAAAGATATCCACCATTTGTGAGAAGCATTATGAAAGAATCCCAATTAATAAAAGAGCTTTACAACAAAACTGATTATCAAAAAGTATCAAACATGATAGCGGTGACTCTTCATAATGGTGGTAAGCTTGGACAGATGAGCAATATATACATCAAGAGTTTTGAGAAAGATTGTGAACTGATGAAGAATCAAATCATGAATTCTGAGTTGGTCAAATTCAACAGATTAGTACAGGATAATGAGGAAAATATTAAACATGCCATCGTTACGTATCATGGGTTGAAAACTGAAATTAGCAGATTGGTTAATGGGAATGATAGTCAATCTAAAAATTACGTGCTTGACTATATTGAAAATGTTGACCGTATGAGAAGAAGGTTAGTTGTTGAGGACCAAATCCCTGAATCCGAAAAGTTGACATATAACATTGATATCCCATTGAAAAGAATTGATTCATTCACTGATGCCAGTTTGATGCAGGAGTATGATTATGGTATTAGTGCAACAGGTATTGATACTTTGAGTATTTCCAATGACGAAATACCTGGCGACGAAGATGCATTTGAACTTGTGGATAGTCATGATGAGATTATCGAGGAATCCGAACATAATAACGCTTTTGAAGATAAGAATAGAAAGGTCAGTCGAAGCTTATTTTTCGGTGACCAGATTGTGACGATTTGGAATATCAGTCAAGTTAATGGTCTAGTCCCCATTGAAAGTTTGATGATTTTAGGGTTGAGCCATTTGTATTTGATTGAAAATTACATTCTCAGCAAAGATGGTAATGTTATTGACGTCAATGATGCACCTGACGAATTGAGAGATCCAATTCTACAGTTGGTCAATTCCCAATCCAATAACATATTAAAGAATGAGATTAAACAACATAGGAGTAAGAATTGGAGTTTAGACAAGTTGAGTTGTATTTCCAAAAGACAATTTTTATTAAGAGATATTGCATTGGAGATGTTTTTTAGTGACGGTGCCAGTATTCTAATCACCTGTATGACAACGAAAGACAGGGATGCCATTTATTCCAAATTATCTACGTTTGCTTCTGGGAAAGGTGTGGATTATGATTTAATCCAAGCATTACAATCATCCAATACGAACGCTTACTATGCCGGTGGATCCTTTTCAAGTTCGTCGACTTCTTTTCTTTCATCAAAGTTGGTTTCTGCACTTTCACAGAGTGGACTTTCCAGTGGAGGATTTTCTTTCCTTGAGGCTACAAAGAAATGGAAAATGGGTGAAATGTCTAATTTTTATTATTTGATGATAATCAATACATTGGCTGGTCGGACTTTTAATGACCTATCACAATATCCAGTTTTCCCATGGGTTATCGCGGACTACACGAGTGAAACGTTGGACTTGTCAGATCCAAGAACTTTCAGAGACTTGTCCAAACCAATGGGTGCTCAAACAACAAATAGAGCCAATAAGTTTAAAGAAAGGTATGAGGCATTAGATAGTCTAAATGATAGTGATGCACCCGCGTTCCATTATGGAACTCATTACTCGTCGGCCATGATTGTCACCTCATTTTTGATTAGACTTAAACCATACGTGCAATCGTATTTGTTATTGCAAGGTGGAAAATTTGATCATGCCGATAGATTATTCAACTCTGTAGAGAAAGCGTGGTTGTCTGCTTCGAGGGATAACACTACAGATGTCAGAGAATTGACTCCGGAGTTCTATTATCTTCCTGAATTTTTAGTCAACTCAAACAATTTCGAGTTTGGTAAGTTGCAAAATGGTGAATCTTCACATGATGTAAAACTACCACTATGGGCTAATGGAGATCCTAAAGTGTTCATTTCTAAAAATAGGGAAGCATTGGAAAGTTCGTATGTTTCAGCAAACTTGCATTTGTGGATAGATTTAATCTTTGGGTATAAACAGAATGGCGAAGAGGCTGTCAGAGCATTGAATGTTTTCCATCATTTGTCATACAATGGTGCAATTAATTTGGATAACATTAGTGACGAAACAGAAAAGCGTGCTGTAATTGGAATGATAAATAACTTTGGTCAGACCCCTAGCAAGTTGTTCACCAAACCTCATCCATTGAAAGATGTGCTCAATTTACCAAATTATTACTTGACACTATTTGAAGGAGATGTGACAAATTTGAAAACCGACTTTGAATCCAAAATGAAAGCACCAATTGTTAAATTAGAAATGAGTTCTAAAAATCCCAAAAGATGGGTTGGAAGACAAAACTGTATTTCTTGCGAAGACGATTTGTTGATTAGAAAAACTAAGAAATTGAAATACGAAAGTGGATCATTGTTGATCAATGATACTTTGTTTTTGAATTTACACCCGGCAAATATATCCGCATTGTTGCAATTGGGTCATAAGTTGTTGGTCACTGGCTCTTCAGATGGGTCTATGTATGTGTGGAAATGTAATTTGAGACCATCGACGAACTTGGCCAATATGGCAATATTAAGAGGACATTTGACAAGTATTTTGAAGATTGTTTTCAGCAAGAGTTTCAAATTTGGTGCAAGTATTGACAGTGATGGATTTGTTATCATTTGGGATTTTATCAGATTTCAATTTGTCAGGAAATTGGCTCCCCCAGTAGCAGCAGGAACAATAATAGTATCAAGTGATAGACCTCCTTTGTTGACTGTTTCAAATGATTCTGGGAATTTTGCAACTGTTCATTTCACAGAGTCACAGGCATTGTTGAGGTTATTTACTGTCAATGGAGAACTTATCATGAAGAAAGAGATCGACAATGTCAGTGATAATCCAATTACTGTGATTTCATTTGCAAATACCAATACCACGATGGTCGATACAGATAAAACGCTCAACCTTAATAAACACGTCTACTGGTCCAATGAAATTTTTGCTATTTCCAGAAATAAAACGGTGGAAATCTGGGAACTAGTTCAAGACAGCAATACCAATGAGTGGACATTTAAAAACGTAGAATCAGTTGATTTTGGTGATAAGATTTCTGGTGACATTACAGCCATGGAACTATTCAAATGTTCTGAAGTTGATCATGATGATAAATTGATCAGAGGAGGGTTGAAATTGGTTATTGGCGACTCTGCAGGGAAAGTATATGTTTTATAATATGTGTCAAGTTAATAATAATTAAACGTTGAAACTGTGGCTGTACCCCTTGTTCTTTTTCGCTGTTTATTGTTGCTTAGTAATTATTTATTGTCCTTGTTCGGTGATCTACGAGGGATGTGGGTTAAGAAAAAAAAAAAGTTAGCAACCAAAAAATGCGCACGGCATATCAATCCCGATGACAAGAAAAAAAAAACGGAATCTTTTCAATCTGGGGAATTAAGAGTAATATTTTTTTTTTTTCAAACTTGCATTAACCACATCTTTTTCCTTCTTCTCCTCTTTTTCCTCCCCTTTCTCCTTTCAATTTCCAATCTCTCCTTTTCAATAATTACCATGGCGTCAACTACTTGTATAGACATGGAATCGAGACACGAATCCGTTAAAGTAAGCAGAATAGCTGTGGAAACAACATCTGAGGTGCACGCGCCTACACCACCAGATCATGATCAAATGGAACAATTTCTGATTGAGGAAGCTGTTGATCTGCAATCAGATAATCAAGAAGTATATTACCCAGAAGGTGGAATACGAGCATATAGTGTGGTATTTGGATCATTCATTGGCTTAGTTGCCACATTTGGGACTTTGAATTCAGTTGGTGCTATCCAAACCTACGTATCTACACATCAATTAGCTGGGGTTAAAACATCTACTATATCGTGGATTTTTTCCATTTATATTGCCATATCATTCGCTAATTGTATGGTAGTGGGGCCCTTGTTTGATGTCAAGGGAGCATTATTACCGATGGTTGTAGGAACATTAATGATATTTGGTGGGTTTATGGCTGTTGCAAATTGTACTACTGTGGTTGAGTTCATATTTGCATTGTCTATATGTGTCGCGTTGGGGAACTCATTAACGATAACCCCATTAGTTGGTGTAATCAGTCATTGGTTCAATTTGAAACGAGGAAGAGCCTTAGGGTTGGCTACGATCGGTGGGTCCGTTGGTGGGATTGTGATTCCATTGATGTTGGAATCATTGTACGATAAGGTCGGTTATGCGTGGGCGATTAGAATATTGGCATTCTTTTGCTTAGGGTGTCACATCACGGCCATTATTTTGTGTCGTGAAAGAATATCACTGGGTCGTAATGGAATTAACACTGGTAATAGTAGTGTCAGTAGCACCAGCAATAGTGGTAATAATAATAACGGAGTAAGGAAGAATGAATTGTTGACAAGTTTGATTGAAATTAAAGATCAGTTTGAGTTTAAAGCATTGTTGGATATGAAGTACTTGTTTTGCATAATCGGGACTTTTTTCACTGAGATTGCATTATTATCAATGGTGACTTATTTAGCAACCTATGCCATTTCCAAAGGAATGTCAACATCGAAATCGTACATTTTGTTAACTATATTTAACGCTACTGGGGTTTTGGGAAGATTAGTTCCCGGGATATTGGCTGACAAATTTGGACATTTCAACGTTATGGTATCCATGTTGATAGGGTTTTCGTTATCGATGCTATTGCTTTGGTTTCCATTTGGTTCGAACCATAAGGTTCTTTACGCATTCACGGCAATTTGCGGGTTTTTCAGTTCTTCTATTTTAAGTTTAACCCCCGTTTGTTTAGGTGGGATAACGCCAGTTCATAAGTTTGGTCAGAGATATGGGTTGTTGTATTTTTTTGTTAGTTTGGGTAATTTGTTTGGTATACCTGTTAGTGCTGCTATCATAGGGCAAGGCACACCACATCAATACGACATGTTTGCTCTATTCTGTTGTATATTTGGAGTGGTCGGTACATGTTGCTGGTATATAAGTCGTTTCTTTATAGTTGGTTTTAAGTTAAACGTAAGAGTTTAACAGAATAATAAGATATACAGAGGTACTAATATGTTTCCTGGTGAATCAATAAACCTATCGCCTTTGTTTGGCACCAGTTGGTCTACTCATACCGGTAGATTTCACTGGTGTTTCTGCTTGTTCAACTTTTTCTATTCTTTCTTGAGCCACTTGGGTTTTGATATCATTTAATTCAGCATAAAACTCAGGGTTGACAACTTTAAGAATGTACGGAGCAATCATGACAGCAACACAAATACTGAATGTAATAGTTAAAGCTCTATTCTTGAAGATAAATCCTAATGGACTATTCATCAACATTTCTTGGATACTTCCCCCAGAGAACTGGTAGAATTCTTTAGTACTGAAATAGTTTATAATCAATGGAGACTCTTCATTTAACTCAACTGCTGAAGTAGTGTTGTAGGAGTTTTCACCAAGTTTATGTTCATAAGCAACTACCGACTCATCGTTAGCAATGATTTTGAATCTGTTGTTGTAAAATGTAAAGTCATAAGAATTGACAATCAAGTCGTATTCGCCTGGTTGTAATGAATTGAATTTGAAATTATAATTTGAATCTATAATAGTTGACACTGGTGTAAAGGAATCTGAAGGGTACAAATCAACTTGGATTCTGTTGTTGTAATTATCCCCGTTTGGAACAATTTTATTCTTGGACTTGAACAATTCATTTACGGCAGGGATACCTTGGATTGATCCTTTGAATCCAATTGCAGATACAATTGCAATGCAATGGAATATATATGCAAGTAGTATGTGAAGTCTCATTTGATTGTGGTGGTGGTGGTCTTTGCTGTCTGTGTTGTTGGTGGTCTCCATTTTTCTCTCTTTCTCTTTCTCTTTCTCTTTCATCCGTTTTACTTTTCTTTGCCCTAATTAATTTTATTCCTCCCAATCCGGAAAATCCATGCGGCTCATAGTGATCCTCAGTATTTAAAGAAATTCCCATCAAAGAAAATTTTTTTTTCATTTTTTTTTATTCCTTCTTTTCTTTTCTTCTGTATTGTACCACGTATGTGTATTATTGTAGGGCAACTTTCCTTTTTTATATATATTCCACGATTGCTGCTCTCTACAACGCATACCAGAGTAAATATAACATAGAGGAGACGGCATGATCTTGATAGATAGTTTTCGGTTCTATTAGGTTTTGACGTCTTCACACATTTTGAAAACAAAAAATAGAGTAATAAAAACCGTCACGTGACTTATTATAGACATAAATCTCTAAATGAACTTTGGCTCTGCTGAATAAGCTACACTAGTAGGTTAGGAAGATATTTCCTCGAGTATTTTTACGAAATTTTGGTTATTTTTCTCATAAAAAAAAAAAAAAAAAAGAAAAGAAAGGCAAGAAAATTATGGCATTTTGCAACTTTAATGAAGTCGGGTAGCTAAGAAATTACTGTAATGTTAAATGTTATCAATGTCCGTTATTAATAAGAAGACCCATTGACACCCGACAGATGTCTCTTGTTTATGAGGTTATTAGTACTGGCGATATCTCATTTGGTGCAGAAAGATCTAAATTAATGGCTATGTGGGAACTACGAGTTCTGGTATTTATCACTAAGCCCTGGAGAACATATAACAGCCAACAAATCTAACGTATTCCACCCGTCGCGTGAGTTATTTTTAGGATCATAAAGAGAATTTGGTGTGGATCATGACTCTTGCCCTATTGCTGCGGTTAGGTTTCTTTTTTTTTGTATTTTTATTTTTATTCTTATTGTTAAGGTAATAATGATACACGTCAACAGATAAAATAATACACGCACACACACCAAAAAAAGAAACTAAGTAAGAGAAACAAAAAAAAAAAATTTCCAACGAGGGAATCCAGAACAAAAAAAAAAAAAACAACAAAATAAAGAAGACAGATAGCTGTACAAAAGATTTCTTGAATAGTTTACATAGAGTATAAGAAACAAGATGGCCAACTATTTAAACTTAGCTGTATGTATTCCTAAATCAATGATTGGAAGTTATTCACGTGTACTAACATAATATTATGATGTTGTTATTAGCAATTCAGCAATGTTTCAGAAAGATTCAATTTAGATAGAATCAAATCAGATTTAAGTTCAGTTCAATCCACCATTTCCAAACTAAGACCACCTCAAGAGTTTTTTGATTTCAGAAGAATCTCCAAACCAGCCAACTTTGGTGAAGTCCAACAAAGAGTCAGTTTCAACTTGGGATACTTTTCCGCTAATTATGTCACTATCGTTTTAGCCTTGAGTGTTTACGCCTTGGTGACAAACTTTTTATTAATGTTCGTCACTGTTTTCGTATTGGGTGGTATCTACGGTATAAATAAATTAAACGGTGAAGATTTGGTATTGCCAGTCGGAAGATTCAACACTTCTCAATTATACACTGGTTTATTGATTGTTGCCGTTCCATTGGGATTTTTGGCAAGTCCAATTTCCACCATGATGTGGTTAATTGGTTCTAGTGCCGTAACTGTCGGTACCCATGCTGCATTAATGGAAAAACCAATCGAAACAGTTTTCGAAGAAGAAGTATAAGTATAAGTATAGGTCAAGTATGTATACCCTTGTTTAAAATTGTACATTATTTTTTTTTTATATTCTTTTGCAATATGGTGTGTTGGAAGTCACATGACCACACTCCAATCTCTACAATCCTTTCTTTTTTAAAAAAAGACAATGGTCTAATGCTAGTAATTATATTTGTCGTATTAAATAAACCCATTATAAAACATTTTATACAAAAAAAACAAGTAATTCCAAATCCAAAATAAAAGTGTAGCTAGAGGATCAGCCAAACAATAAATATGTGCTACCCAGAAACACCTCTTCTAGATTTTTTTTATGTTTATTTCAAGTCAAAATAATCTTGAGGAAACCATTCATATGTGTATAGAAACATTCGTACCAATGAGCTTAGATACCCAACTTAGTTCTTCTCCAGTGTCTTCTTTTAGCATTGTATCTAAT
>JAKTVF010000181.1:0-22916 GCA_030557055.1 Candida tetrigidarum
CGACGGAAATGGAGGAATCGTCTTCTATGTTTGACATCTTTGATTATAGCGGGTCTTTTTGGATTGATTGATTAGGTGGCAAGTTGTTGCTGTGTCACTTGATTTGGTAAAAAAAAGGGGGGACAGCAATTCAACAACAAATTCTGTTATCCGAAGGAAGAGAAAAATTAATTAATTTTTTTTTTCTGTCTTTTTGTCTTTTTGTTTTCTGTTTTTTTGTATTTTTTGTTTTTTTTACTTAGTGAGATTGAATGAAACACACACCCTAATTCGCACACACGCCCATACACAACACACATGTTGGGTAGTTGTTATTTCTACACACCTGAAAAAAAAATTTTTTTTCCATCATCATCATCTTTGTTTTCTACCCTAATTTCTTTCCTTTCTCTCTCCCACGCTCTAATAATTTATGCACCCACTCCTTGTTGACCAAAAAAAAATTTATTTATTTAGTAATTAATTTAAAAATGACAAATTACAACAACCTACAATGCACAGAAGAAAAAAAAAAAATCCCTCATGTAATCACACCGCTTCTTTTTTGTTTTCATATACACACATCCTCTATCTTCTACCTTCTCTCTTCTATTCTTTTGCTCTCAAAATGAATGATTTTATTGCCGAGTGGACCACTTTAAAACTGGAAAAAAAAAGAGTCATATTCACGTGTTCGTTGATCTCACACACTTTCTTAATTATACTTGGAATTCCTAATACTAGCTGGGTCTCCTCTCTTTCTTTCTCTCCACCTGCAATCATATCTGGATTTTTCTTGTCGCGTATTTACTTGTAAATTACATTACTAATGGACGACATTTCTTCCTGTTTGGGTTTAATTTGCGCTACTTCACCTGGAAATTTATAATAAAATATAAAACACACGCAAATGTCGTTGAATTCTTAGAAACATGAAAAATAATATAAAATTAGAATTTGAATTAAAATTATATATATACAAAAAAAAGCAACCTTCACATATCCAACACAACCTGCAGTTTCATGTTTGTGGAGTAGTTGTATTTTTTTTTTTTTCACACCGCGTAGGAACATACAGATGGTATATTTTGATCGGCGGATATAACGAAGGAATGGAACGAGAGAAAAACCCGAGGTTAGCTGGTTGGCCTGCTGGTCCGTGGAACGTATATTAATGCATGCACGCGTCCCCTCCCTTTTTCTCCACATACGTGACCCGAGGTTGAATCCAATTGAGATTGCTATCTGTTGGATATAGTCAACAGAAGCCAGAATTTGCTGGTGAAACTGCACCACAGCATTATAAGTGCGATTGTTCGGTAAACTTTTTGTGGAAAACTTTTTCGTGTACATCACCCAATTTCTAGATTTATCTATGCGCACGTCGAAACCAAACTATAAACTAGATGATACACTCCAATCCAGCAAACCCGTCCCCACAAGTGACAGTCATACATACACACATACAATGAGCAGACAGCCACTACAGTCACAACCTCCTTTTCTTAATAAATATCAAGTTAGATTAGTAGCATCGTCCGATTCGAAACCGTGTATAATATGCTATAAGCCAGCAACGACGGTGTTGCTAGCCGAAGGCAATGGGGATTTCTTTTACACATGCCTGCAACATTTGCAAGACGAACAATTTATCAATGCCATCCATCCTCAAGAATATACAGACTTGCTAAATTCCCAGAAAGAACTAATATCCAAAAGAACCCAATTGGAGAAGGATGTTGAATCGGAAAAACCATACGTTTGGACCAAAGTTGCTGGATACTGGAAAGGTAACCAAAAGAAACCAGAGGACGAGAGTAAGGATGGCAAAAGTGCAGAAACATCCAAGTATGAGAAACTAAAAAAGGAACTAAAGGAAGTCTTGACAGAGTTGGATGAGAAGACCAAAAGTATTCACGAGTTTAAGTTTAAACAGTATAAATTGAACCAAGATATTTACAAGAACAGATTGAAGATACATCAAAAGAAGATTTATACTCAACAAAGGGCAGCAAAGATGCAACAAGATGGATTTTTCCCTTCGGCACCAAGCCATAGTTTGGAATGAGTTCATACCATTGTATGGTAAAGACCTATTGTATCATGAGACATAAATTCATAGATTAATACTAATAATCATTGCATATTGTACAATTCCAACTGTACTCGATAGAACTCTACTTTGAAAGTGTGGTTGGTTGCAAAAGAAAACCATAATGTGTGGGGGTTGGCATCCTGTACATGGCCAATAGTAACAACACCACTAAAAAAAATAAAACACTAGCACTGATACCCACACAGACAGATATACGGAGTGTGATGCCAGTTTCTGACAGTAGAACAAAGTCAATGGTGATAATATGAACGTGGATCCTTCCCTAAGCTATTCCAAGTTAGATAATTATCCTTTTTCCCCAGTTAACCCTCTACTTCTCTCATGGCAACCAAACCCTAATAGCCCTGAATATATACACGTGCCTATTGTTATTTTATAATTTTTTGTAAAGTTGTGCACGCCCGTATATTAAAAGGTTTTTTTTTCTGCGCACATTATGGATCTACTTTACTATGCACACACACTTACGCACACCCACTCTCTCCTATACACAGCGAGAATGTTAGAGAGAGAGAGCCTCACCAAAAGAAAAAAATTTCCAACCCTATTGTGAGAGAGAACCAATATTAAGGAAAAAAAAAAAAATTTTTTTATATTTTTCAGATTTCATTTCCTGAACCTATACATATTAGAGAAACAAGTCCACAATGGTATGTTCTACAACTACAACTATGCAAATGATTCCATCGTTACGGTGATTCTCAATCATCTACAGGATATATGAGTTATGATTAAGAGGAGACATTCAGAGATATTGATGTCAACTGACAAAAGAAGGGGACAGACGACAAAGAAGAGGAGAAATTATTCGATTATTTTTGAAAAAGTGAATGACAGGGGAGTGGCTATCACTACTCACAAGTAGATCATCAACGACGATGTGAATGGAATCAAACCAGCTTACTTGAATGTAAAATACTAACATCTTTCTTTTTTTTAATAGGTTTTAGTTCAAGATTTATTGCATCCATCTCCAGCTACTGAAGCTCAACAACACAAATTGAAAACCTTAGTTCAACAACCAAGATCTTTCTTCATGGATGTTAAATGTCAAGGATGTCTTAATATCACCACTGTTTTCAGTCACGCTCAAACTGCTGTCACCTGTGACTCTTGTTCCACTGTTTTGTGTACCCCAACCGGTGGTAAAGCTAAATTGACTGAAGGTTGTTCTTTCAGAAGAAAGTAAATCAGCTGAAATACAAACTGAAGAAAAAAATAATCATCAACAAGATAGTGAAAATAGAAGGTTGTGTATTATAATGAGAGAGAGACAAAAAAGAGAATAAGAAATTGAAGTATATTTTATAATGGAATGTTGGTAATATTATATGTATCATAGAAATCCAATCCATTTGTTATTGATATCTGTTTATTGATCATTTATGGGAGGAATTTTACAACACACAAACACACACACAAAAATAAAAAACTAAGAATAGTGAATTTTATAAAGCATTTTTTTTTATATTTATAAAGTTTATTAATAATATAAAAAACATTTAAAATCGTATTTACCCAGTTCTTGTAGACCCCTGTTATTTTTTTTGGAATTGCAACAATTTGAAACAAAAATTAATTATGTATTGGAGTGAAAACAAAAAAATGTCAGGAAAAGAAAAGAAGAATGAAAACAAATCAGATGAATTATATACTCATAATTATGTACTATTAACCTCCTAAAGCTTACTTTTACCGAAATGTCTGACAACTTCGTCGATGGCCTTAGCAACCTTGTCGACGTTACCGTCGTTCAAACCAGCAACTGAAGCTCTACCACTGCTAACCAAATAAATACCGTGTTTGGTTTGTAAACGTTCAACCATATCTGGGGTCAAACCAGTGAAGGAGAACATACCGGTTTGGTCAGTGATATGGTTCCAAGTACCTGGGGTGCCCAAGCTTTCCAATTTGGATCTCAAAGTGTCTCTCATCTTACCGATTCTCGAGGACATGGTGACCAAATCTTTACGCCATTGAGAGTATAATTCCGGATCATTCAAAATGGTAGCAACAATCTTGGACCCATAAGCTGGAGGATTGGAGATTTCTGCACGAATAATCTTGTTCAACTGGGACTTGATAGCCTTGTTCAAGGTTTCGTTAGCGTTCTCGGTAGAAGCAATGACATGGATAGCACCCACTCTTTCACCATACATACCGACATTCTTAGCAAAAGATTGACAAATAATGATTGGAGAAGTAATGAGTTTATCATCAATAGCTTTTCTGATTGGGTAGGCGTCTTTTTCCAAGTCACCACTGGCGAACCCTTGGTAAGCAGAATCAAAAATAACCAAGTGTTGCTTCTTGTTTAAAGCAGACAAGATTTGGTTCCATTGACTGTGGTTTGGGTCTAAACCAGTTGGGTTGTGCGCACAAGCATGCAATAAGAAAACAGAACCTTGAGGAGCAGATTCGATGGCTTTCAAGAACCCATCCAAGTCCAAGGATTTAGTGTCGTTATTCCAGTATGGGTAACTAGCAACTTTGAAACCAATGGTTTCGAAAATTTGCTTGTGGTTAGCCCAGGTTGGTTGTGACAAGTAAATGGTATGGTTACCTTTGTAGAATTGTTTGAGGAAAACACCAGCGACGTGCAAAGCACCAGTACCTGACAAACTTTGTTGGGAAACAAGCTTCTTATCCTTGATGGCGGACGAGTTTTCTCCCAAGATAACTTTAGCAGCACTACTAGTGAAAGGTTCGAAACCACTGATAGACAAGTATTCGTGGTTGTATTCTGGGGAGTTGATTAATTTCTGTTCGGCTTGTCTGACAGCTGGCAAGATCCATGGCTTACCGTTGTTGTCTCTGTAGGCACCAATCCCTAAATCGACTTTATCAGAACGGGAATCAGCGTTGTAACGAGCCTTCAATCCGAATAATGGATCAGGTGGTAATTCTTTAATTCCTGCAAATTGTGACATGATGATCTATAGCTAAAATAAAATTAAACAAAAAAAAAATAAAACTGGAGAAAGAAGAAAGAAGAAAATTGTCAGCTGGGGAAATTTATTTATCAAGGGTAAGAATATTTGCAGTTTATATATAACCAAGTGTGAAAATTTGGGCACAAATAATAGAGCAAAAAAGAAAAAAAACAAAAAAAATTTCGCATAAAAGGAAGAAATTTTCCCTGTATGCTCGGTTTAATTGTCTTGTGGTAAATATGCCTACTACCTTCCTGCTGATGGACTTAAATTATCCGTGCGTTATTTTTATTTTTTTTTCTGGTGTTAGAAAAGAGGGGAAATATGTTACCACCTCACTAAATAACGAAATAAATTAATACAAAAAAAAACGAGAGAAAAAAAAAAGAAATGTGATGTCCTCCAAATCTCGAGAGGAAGGTGCCCGACCAAGCAACAGTAAAACTAAACACCGAGGCGGGTGTAACCACCTTCCCCTGTTGTTGTGGTTGTTGTGGGTGACAGAGTTTTATTAGAATGTAGGTAAAAAAAAAAATAGAATTCTCACAATGAAACGCCTCGACTAAAACCCAGCTGTGGTTTGTTAATCTTAATGCTTTTGTTTATTTAAGAATGGGGTAAAGTAGTACAAATGCGTACGAGAGCGAAATAGGAATCGTGTGAATTTTTCATCTCAATTCTCAGATGCTTTGCCATGGTCGTGGGGAAAAGAAACAAGAAACAAAAGCAAATCCCGCATTCACCCGCGTCGTAGGAATCGTGAGAGAGAAAAAAAAAATCGCGGACTTTCACTCTATTTGCCGTACAGTTTGTGGGCGTGGGGGTGGGCGTTTGCTCGGTGGAATTACAAAAGGAAAACGTTGCGCTCAAACTAGAAAAAAAAAAGAAACGAAAAAAAAAACATCGGCTGGTAAATTTATTTAGCGCTATTGATCTAGTAACTCAGATTCGTTTTCTAGAATAATCCTTGTTGTACACCAACCATTAGGAGCGTTGTAATATATTTCTGACCTAAATCTGGGTATAATTATAACTTAAGGGTAAACTTCTGATGTAACGATAATAACCCTATGTCGTTATTGGTGTTAAAAACCACAGCAATAAAAGAAGTACAAACTGGCGGGACCCTTGAGCTGCATACCCCAAAACTAAACAAGTATTAACAGTTTCGAATCTGTTATAGTAGAAATTCCTAAGCGCATAATTTCCATCCGCATTTGATCAATCTCCTATTTACGCAAGTTGGACTCAGTGGAATCCAGTAGAACAACTATTCACAACTAATTCTGCTTGTATGATTGTATTGCGACTGGCGGCATCGGGCATTACTGATATGGGTCGCGTCAGTCTGGTGAAAATCCCATTGTGTTGGAGTGAAATAATAAAAAAAATAACAACTCTCAGAGCCTCAGAGATTGTGGGAACCTACAAACAGAATACATGCATTCATTAACTAGTTACTGATTTCGTTTCCTATCTTCCCGGACGCCACATTATACATGTGTCTGCTGTCCTCTTCTAATTTTTTTTTCTGTATTGAGACGGTCATTGGAGATTTGCAATATCAATATTTTCAAATGACAGCACTTTGTGATGATACGGCTATTCATACTAATAATTTTTATCCCATCTTATGCAAATAGGAGGAACAAAAACAAAAACAAAAACAAAAAAAACCGATACCGTTGCCAATGCATTTTTTGAAGAATAGAAATAAGAATCTAATAGTCCTATGTGACGCTATGTTTATTTCGATACGAGTAATTGGAAGGGAGGTCGGTGCGTATGTCAATGAGTGGTATCAATTGACAATTTCGTTTCGCAAGATGTTGCAAATTGTTATTGATTACTCGGCTTTTTTTTTTTTTTTAGTAATCTTAGTAACAGGTTCATAATCGGGAAATCTATACCACGATATGGCGTATGGTTCAATTTTTGAGCCGTCGTCGTTAATTCTAACCGCGTAAAGTTGATTTGTAACCATAGCGACAAAAAAAACATTTTCTTTGTGTTTATTTGCAATCTCTCGGAAAAAGCGCCTTAATATTTTTTCTCTTTATCCGAACTTATATAATGCCTGGATTCCACCACAAAGAATTCAAGTTTTTCCATGAACTATTCTAAGAATCTCTCTGTAATCAAACACAGGTTTTGCCCTTTATTAATAGAAAGCTGTCATTTCTCATATAGTTCTAATTAGAAAAGAAACAGAGAAATAGCAATCTTCCTTTTATATTATCCACATACAACTATCACATCACCATGGAACCAAAAAACAAAGTAGAGATCGAATTCACCCCATCTCAAGACCAACCACTAGATTACATTACAAACATCCCGGTTAGGACCATCCCAGGAGGAGAAGAACGATACAAAGAAAATGCCAGGTTGGGCGTGGAGATACCAATTGATCCCAAGCAGTATAAGGAGATGTTTGGATTTCCTCAAGCTAAAAATTTGGCTCCAGTATAACTGAAAGAATATTCAACTATTCGATATAGTTATATACATATTTATAAATACACATCTAATGACATTATAAGTCTTATTCACTTTGCAATCAGATTGCAACAATTTGTTAGCGTCTCTTTGTCATAGAAAGTTCTGTTTACTTTCATGTATTGTTAACAAATCATCAGAATTGTGGGAAACGAAAAACACCCTGACATTCCAGAAAACAGACGCCCTTCAGAAGGTTATGCTTCGAGTTTTGAGCTTGCACTCGGATAATGCCACAAACATGCTCAGTTGTTGCCCCGACAACGACCTCAGTCAGAATCCATATATATTTGACCGCAAAATCAAGAACAAAACCACGATTTGTGCGTTTGGTGACATTTTCCCAGGGCGAGTAATCGAGCGAACGGGCTCTTGAGCGTCGCATCACAATCTCTAAAGCACGCCGAAAGAAAAAAAGCAACTTGAAGCAGCATTCAAAGGTTTAGCAATTTTCAACACTAACTGAAATTAATTGTCTCTTGTCAAAGTATAGACTCTAGGATACAAGCTTGAAATGGGTATTAGTGTGGTACGAACAGAGTGGTTCATGAATTAGAATTAGTAGAAACTGGTAGGTGAGTATACGCAAGCGTATTAGCAGCGAAACAGTTATAACACGCCTTTTGTAGTTATGTGTGATTTTAGAAGTAACATACATCCCTATTAGTTCACATGTCTATCAAGTGGCAATACATAATGATTGAATCACTTCCTTACAGTCGAAGTTTCCCTAGAACTGTACAGGGATAATGGGGTCGTGTACCATTCCTGATCTATCACGTGATGCGAAAAGAGCGGGTTGGTGAAACTTCAATATTTTACATTGGCGAGAGAAATTTAAATTACTATATGACAACCACCACATTCTATTGCTTTTACACGCTTCGTCTTTGCTTTTATTTGAAGGAAATAATTTCTTGCCAATCCTGCAAGTAATATCACATTTATCACACTATTGGCAACTATGAATTACCCTGTTGACGAAGTACCACCGGATGTGATTAGTCCTCACGACAACAAACCGCTAAGAGATGAACCACTAAAACATTTAGATACTGTCATCGCGCTATACGACTTCCCCGGCACTCAACCATCACATTTACCGTTGAACTTGGGGGACACTGTTCATGTCTTGTCAAAATCTGCAACGGGGTGGTGGGATGGTGTTGTAGTGATGAATAACGGAGAATTACAGAGAGGCTGGTTCCCTCATAACTATGTACGTTCGGTCAACTATGTCCAACCGGTGTTGAATAAATTAAAAGACAACAAAGAGCTTGATTCTATAACAGCTGCAAACACTGCTGCCAATGTCGTCATGCCATCGTTAACCAATTTGATTCAAAGAAGTTTACAGGATTCTGAACGCAACAGTCCATTGAGCTCAACAAGAAAGAATTCAGTTGTGAGTTTTGCTAGTTCAGATGCTAGTATGCCTAGTGATTCAAAACTGAATCAACAGCAACTGCAACAACAACAACAACAACAACAACAACAGCAGCAACATTATCATAGTCTTCATATGCAACAACCACCGCCAAACTCAAATTCAAACCCAGAATTAGGGCATCGTCCAGCGGGGCAGCCGGGTATGGAACTGGAACCAGCATCCCAACAACCATCCATCTCACACACCTTGACTGGCTTTGAAAGCGGTGACGATGAGATTTCGCCCGTGGGGTTGGAAGAGGCGGAGATGTTACTGCTTGACTATAGGCGCCAACATAACAAGACAGTTACGTGGATCCCAAGAAACACAACAAAGGGAGATATTATATTTTATTGTGAGCAATTGGATGTTTATGCTGAATCCCTACCTTTGATTGGTTTTGATCCAGATTCAGGTCTGCCGAATTTGGAGTACCCTAAAGGCGATGCAATAATGGATGCTACCGTTGTGCCTGTCCATGGCTCACGATCTATGGAAAACATACTTGGGCAGCGTGAAGGGTCAACTGCTGGTACATTTGATCCGCTCAAACGTGATTCCAATGTCTCTGTTAACACGCAAAGTTCAGGGTCGTCATACCACCGGTTTAGCCGCCCCTTTTTCTCGACAGAGAAGTTGTTCTACAAACACACTTCCGATGTCAGTACTTGGAGTAAATTGAAAGAAGATTGTAACTATATTTTGGATTTGATGTCTAAGGCTTTGAAGGATCAAAATAGACAGCTATTCAGTACGCATTTTTCCCGATTGAACAAATTGGTGGTGCTTATCTACGGAGCAGCGAGGTTGAACCAAGACGACTATGTTGACACCAAATATGAATCATCGGTGAAAAGAAAATTAAAACGAATATGCGCCTCGTTTGCCCAGATATACATCAACGGTATTTTGCATTTAAGTGTACTCCACCACGCGTTGGACGGGTTCAATGAAGGGGGTCATTTTTTTGGCTACGATATGTCTAGATTAAACAAGTCTAACCCGGAGAGTGCGTTTCAGTCACCGGCATCGTCCATGTCTACCATACGTCAAGGATCTGAAGACAGCTTCCGCTTGAACCAAAGATTAGCCAGTGCAGTTTCTGCTACTAGTGCCAGTGGTAGTGCCACTGGCTCAGGTTCTCGTTCAGGTTCAGGTTCAGGTTCAGGTTCAGGTCGCAAGGACCTGGGAGATGACATGAATTACAAGAACCAACTATATTATGAGATCGAAAACTTGCGAGCAAATACGAATTCGCTAGTGAAGATTTTCCTCAAACTCAGTCGAGATAAGAAAATCAGAAACACCGATTATGATTCCTCGGACGCTTCTGAAGATGAAGGCGAGGATCGGTACGATATCTTGCCCCAGACGTATCCCAGGTTTTTAATGGAGGAGTTCAATGGTGGGAATTGGTGTAATCCATTTTTCTCTACAAACAACCCTGTTTTAAATGTCAGTGGTGATGATTTGAAGAACAGGTATCACACAAAGATCATAATCGACCATTCCGCATACGACTCGGTTTTCCAGTACCTGGAGAAAATGATCGAATTGAGTGAAAACACGTTGGAGTTCCTCGATCCAGGTGTTCAAGAAGCGTATTATTACAACGAAAGTTTAAGAAACGATAGGAACACTCAAATCTTACGGTTGATTTACAAGTATCTTTATAATGCCAGTTCTATGGTTGACTTGATTGAATCGTTTGATTTCACTTTATTTTGCTCGGTCAAGAAGTCCGCTGGTCATGAGGAGGATGACGTGAATGAAGATGAGGGTGTTGGTGTTCTAGGTGGTGGTGTAGGCGGTGGCGGTGAAACCGAAGAAGGTGATGCAAACGAAAACCATACCAACGATCCAGAGAATAATGGTGATACTCATGTGCCACGTAAACGTGCTGGATCTAATTTAACGTTTGATTATCCTGTGGTATTGGAGTTTTTCCAATTGAAACAAGAGCTTCACGATTTGATTTCGAAAATCATTATGTCTACACAATCCTTAACGTTGGAGGACCCAGAAGTGTTCAAGGGGTTAAAAGAAGACGACCCGTTGTTTTATAATCGAGAAGTGTTGCGTATTCCAAAAGAAAAGGCGTCGTTGTTGTTGTCAAATGTGCTTATGGAACAAGTTAATAATAGTAAGCGGAACGCAATTTCGCTCAATCCTGACACCTTGTTAGCAGATTACTTAAATGAGGGTATTCAGGCGTGTCTGTCTGTATTGGGAATAACTCAACAATTGATTGAGGAACGTGAAACGATTATCAACTATGCTACAAGAGTCATGCAGGATAATTTTGATGTCCAATTGCTAATTGTGGAAAGAAACAACACGTCGTCGTCGGAAAAGACAGATGACCATTCGTACTACATTGGCGGCCACAAAAAATCCAATGATGTCCCATGGTACTTGGAGGGTGATGACGAATACGAATTGTTGTTGGACGTCAAGGGTAACATTAAGGGGGGCACCAAGGAGGCGCTAGTGTCGCATTTGACACACCATCTTATGTTTGATAGCACTTTCAATTCGGTATTCTTGTTGACGTTTGCGTCTATGATGTCCCTTGGTGAATTGATTGGATTGTTGATTGTGCGGTTTAACATTGAAGCTCCTGAGGGGTTGAGTTATGAAGAATATAATAACTGGATTTCCAAGAAACAGAACCCTATTCGTTTGAGAGTCATGAACATTATGAAATTGCTAGTGGAAAAACACTGGTCGCGTTCATACTACAATGAGTCGATACTACGCAAGTGGTTGACATTTGCTGAATCCAGCCAAGTACAGGCGTTCTCAGTGGGGAAAATGTTGGCAATTGACTTGAAGAAGCTCTTGAAGGGTGAGATTATTTATGTTGAACGGGACCCAGTTATTCCAAATACCAAGCCGCCTGCGCCATTGACCAAAGTCTCTTCGTTGCTGAAGAAAATAAAGTTGTTGGATATCGATTATGTTGAGTTGGCTCGTCAGTTGACGTTGAGGGAGTTCAAGTTGTATTGCAAGATCACAAAGTATGCCTGTTTAGCGAAAGTCTGGGGTAAGAAATCTGGACTCCAGGAAAGTATCGACAGTATCACTCAGTTTATCAAAGCTTCCAACCAATTGACAAACTTTGTTGGATACATGATATTGAGGAAGGCTGAGCCAAAGAAAAGAGTACAGGTAATTCGATACTTTATTCAGGTGGCTGATAAGTGTCGACAATATAACAATTTCTCGTCGATGACGGCTATTATTTCCGCATTGTACTCGTCGCCGATCCATCGATTGAAGAAGACCTGGGAGTATATGAATGCGGATTCCTTGTCGCATTTGAAAAATATGAACAAATTGATGAACTCGTCGCGTAATTTCAATGAGTATCGTGATGTTTTGAAATTTATCGGCTCAGAGCCTTGTGTGCCGTTTTTCGGGGTCTATTTATCTGACTTGACCTTTGTTTTCCATGGTAACCCAGACTATTTGTACAATAGAACAAGACAAATCAACTTTGCCAAACGAGCAAAGACGTCCGAGATTGTGACCGGAATCGACCGATTCAAAACAACAGGATACAATTTCATAGAAGTTTCCGAAATCCAAAAATACCTTGATTCTTGGTTTGAAAAATGTCCTACAATTGACGAACAGTACCAGATATCTTTGAACTTGGAACCAAGAGAACAATCTTCTGGTGGCACCAAGTCGACTCTGAAAAGTTCAAAGGCGTTTTCATTAAGATGAGATTGTACGTACATGCATGGTTGCCCGCTTGCATTTTTTATTTCCGTATTTTCATTTTGTAATAGTATCAATATATACGAAGTTAAGTTTCCTTGTCGATGTCTTCGCTGTTGTTAAATGATGTCTTAACCTACACTACATATAAGAACAGTTGACGTCAATAAATTATGTATTTATGATCCTAATTAAACGCATGCCCTATCGAATGACAAGAAAGAACTAAAGAAATAAAAACAATGAAAAACTAAAAATACAATATAAAACATGGTGAAATAATAGTAAATACCCTCTCTCTCTCTTTTCCTTTTCCACGTCTAATTGGAAGCAGATGAGTATTTGGTAACGGCTCTGGTACCTTCAGAAACAGCATGCTTGGCCAATTCACCTGGTAAGATCAATCTAACAGCGGTTTGGATTTCTCTGGCAGAAATGGTGGACTTCTTGTTGTAAGCAGCCAATTTGGAAGCTTCAGTGGCAATTCTTTCAAAAATGTCATTGACAAAGGAGTTCATGATGGACATAGCTTTTTGGGAGATACCGGTATCTGGGTGGGTTTGTTTCAAGACTTTGTAAATGTATGAGGAGTAAGTTTCCTTTCTGGCCTTGGTTCTCTTCTTACCACCTTCAGTGGAAGCGGTTTTCTTAGCAGCTGGTTTTTTTTCAGCTGGAGCTTTAGAAGCTGGTTTCTTTTCTGCTTTTGGAGCCATTATTGATATTGATAATTGAAGATATTAGGTGTGGTATCGAAAAAACAAAAGAAAAAGAAGGAAAAAGAGAATGATATTTTGAGAATTTGTTTGTTGTTTATGAATCCTTTTTATATCTGTTCCATAATTTGCATGGAGTGTGCGACAGTGCGGGTCGTGTGCAGTGTTAAAACTCGTCTCTTTCCTTCTCTCTCTTGTTCTCGTTCTCTCTCTTTCCTCTCTCTCTCTCTCTCTTTCCTCTCTCTCGTTCTCGTTCTCGTTCTCGTTCTCCTGTAATTTACGCGTTTGCTTTCGAGGTAAATCTGAGCACGCATGAATGTTGTCTTTTCATTCTTCAAACAAAAAAAAAAAGAGTAATCCACAAAACAACCCATTCATTGAGGTTACTTTAAATACAGAAAAGTTTGCCACTTCATTTTATTTTACTTCCCTTACTTTCCTTTCGTTTAAGATTTCTTCTTGTTTTTTGTTTCTAACTTTTGATACATAATCAATCAATCAACCTATTTAATCACACAATATAATTACAATGTCAGGTGGTAAAGGAAAAGCCGGTTCTTCAGAAAAAGCCTCAACTTCTAGATCAGCTAAAGCTGGTTTGACTTTCCCAGTCGGTAGAGTCCACAGATTATTAAGAAAAGGTAACTACGCACAAAGAATTGGTTCTGGTGCTCCAGTTTACTTGACTTCTGTTTTGGAATATTTAGCTGCTGAAATTTTGGAATTAGCTGGTAACGCTGCCAGAGATAACAAGAAATCCAGAATTATCCCAAGACACTTACAATTGGCCATCAGAAATGATGAAGAATTGAACAAATTGTTGGGTGATGTCACTATTGCTCAAGGTGGTGTCTTGCCAAACATTCACCAAAACTTGTTGCCAAAGAAATCAGGTAAAGCTGGTGGCAAGGCTTCTCAAGAATTGTAAATGGGGTAATCATAGCAAAATAATTTTGTTCAGTTCTAGTTTGTGTATTTTAGTTTGTTAAGTATATATTATTATTATTATTATTATTATAAATTTTTGGATGTCTAATAATTGTTATCTATCTCATTCAATATAGGTTGCTCAACGCCCGTTGGAACTGCGCAAAACGCGGATAATGTCATGTGAGTTTCCGTCATTCTATTTTTCTAAGAAAAAATAAAAAATAAAAAAATAAAAAAATCTGACATGATTATTGGTGCCACTTTGCACTTTAGACTACTTCTTCATTAAGATCCTTCCTTGATAATAAAAAGTCTTATATAATGGCTCCAAAAGGTAATAGATGGAAAATTGGCTTGATAACCGGTGCAGTAGTAGTTGGTGCAAGTTACCTTATCCTTAGGACTTTCCCACATATCTTTTCCAAACAAGAAGACGATGATGATAATGAGGTGATAGAACGAACAGAAGATGGAGACAACGATAATTCTAATAAACCAATTGAATTGTTTGAGTCCGAAGAAGCTTTTGAGAAAAACTAAATGATGCTATCCTGTGGGATATCATTAGCACCCATGTTTTGCTGACCTAATTTCCGTCATGCCCAAAAAAAAATTCGTAATCCAAACTCCACGTTTAATCGAGAGTTTCTTGGTTTGTATCATATATAGCTGGGGCTTTATTCTATTATGAATATTACCTGTCTTGTATGTATTTTAATAATATTAATAATAAGATATCTTTTTTAATTTCATCTATTTTTTTGTTCTTTGCTATACTTTTTTGATGAAATATTTTAACCAATATGTGATGAAAATACACTGTGATAGAACTCACTCAATATGCCATATGCACAAAGAATACATAAAATCTATAACTCTAATGTGGTCTACTTGCTGGTCCCTTTATTCCACTCTCTTAACCCCTGTACAAAAATTCGTCTAGTCAATCCAATCGATTCGTCTGGAACATGGACAAAATGACAAGCAATGGACGCGACGTCTCGGTTTCTCAATTCATCGTCAAATAATACAAATTCGCCATCATCCAACTCTTGTTTCAACTTCAACTGCTTGGCTGCCATTTTGATATGACGTGTCTTGGACCCGGGTCCCCACTGCAAAGTATCGAAATACTCGATTGCTGGTCGTTCCTGTATGTGCAACATGCTTAGTATCCTTTTTGCAATATCGGGAGCATACGTCCTACTGGCTGCTATTATTCGAACGTCATTTTCAACCAACTCCAATATTATTGACTCAACGTCCTTATAGAAAGCTAGTTTGAACCCAACATCGTCTACTATTTCCGTTGTCGAAATCGATTTCAATGGCGTGGTTATATGTGTATCGCACCAACAGGGCCATAATGTGTAATCCAAATCAAATACCACAGCCTTAGGGTACTTTGCAATTGTCATGATGTAAGTGATAATATTGTATCCCGTGAGTTGGAGTCGAGGGATGCAATGCAAGAAATAGTGCAGTATAGAAGATTCTTCAAAATGAAGTCGTGAGAAATTCGAAAAAATAAAATAAAAAAAACCGAAGAATCACGTGACTGATACATACGTTTCTGTCCTAGTTTTTTAAATTTTATTTTTTTTCTCTTGAGACGTTTGATAAGCCAAACCGCACCCGTTCAGTTTTGTGTGAGCGAAGGAATGTGGGGGGTGCTAGTAGCAATCAGAGTTAGAAAAATGCGTGATAAAAAGATTAGGGAAAAAATAACATAGGATAACAATGATTCCCCCTTCTTTCCTATATACTGATAAAAGAAAAAGATCCACAGGCAAAAAAAAATAAAAAATAAAAAAATAGAAAGAACAAAAACTAAAAAAAAAAATTGCCACTCAGGGAATTCCACAATTTAGTACTCCTTTCTTGTTACACCCATTGACCAGGTCGTCTTCTTATTGTTTTTTATACACTTGTCGGTCGAATTAGGTGAATTATCCCAAAAATGTGCCCACAAAATCAATCCCGAAAGATTACTATCAAGGTTGCAATTACTAAAGCGAACGCTGCTCCCGGCTCTACCCCGATCGAGAGGACCGTCAATGCCAGAAGAGAAAACTTCACCAAGATTAAATCGAAAGCTGCTCTAACAGAATATTTACGTAAAGAGTTGCCTGATTGCATTTCTCTGAAAGATAAGTATTTGTCTTACACGAGGAAATCCAAAAAAAATAAAACGTTTGTCTCGTTGGTATCTACTGACGACTTTAATGCACTTGCAAGAAGTTTGAAGGTGAAAAACCACGTCAAGTTGAATGTTGTTGATTCTTCCCCAGCTCCCACCTGTGCAAGCGATTCGTTCAAGAAGAGAAAATCCAACTCCATTGATTTTGGTGCTTTGGGTGACGCCTTGATTGAAGTAGCATTCGAGCACTTCAAGGAGATGTTTAATGACTTGTCAAGTAGTGCTCCATTCAACAAGGGGTCTCCAACCGCCGCGTCTGTGAATTCAGAGTGCCCAAGTTATAACACTGCCACCCAACCCGAAGTGCCATTGCCAGTTCATACAAACGTCTGTTGTGACGTTTGCCACCCACATGATTTTGTTCCCCTCAAAGGAGTCAGATACAGTTGCTTAGTTTGTCCAAACTTTGATTTGTGTTCAGGATGTGAGGCCAAACAACACGTTGAAAGATCAAGTTTTGGTGCACATTCGTATTTGCACCCTATGGCCAAAATTGCGTATCCATCGTCGTCCTATGTCAGAAACAACAGCTTTAGCTCAAGAGTTCCGCAAGGCAATGACATTGTGTACGACATTCCTTTGGAGCACTGCAATATCGAGACCAAAACCAAATTGGAAGAGTTGTTGCAGCTGAAAGGGTTTGAAGGGTTTGTTTGTGATGTTGATCGCTACATCAGCGATTCTGAAAGATACCAGAAGTTGTGTACTATGATGGAGATTGAACATGACGACGAGGAGGTCCAGTTCTTGGTTTTGATGAGCATCCTTGAGCACTCAATGGAAGAAAATAATGACGAACAGAAATCAGAAGAATTGGAGACAGAAGAGACAGGAGAGACGGTAGAAAAAGAAACGACAGAAGCGAGCGAAGAGTTGGACACCAGAGAAGAATCGGGAGAGACAGGAGAGACAGGAGAGAAAACAGAGGCTATCAACTCTAACGCCAATGTCAGTTTGGTTTCTGGGACTCATGATGTTGAAGGTGAGGTAATCATTAGACCAAAGAAGTTCGGTGAAGTTTCGAGAATTATATCCTTGCAATTGACTAACAATACCAACCAGACGATTGCTGGAGGAGAATTGAAGTTTGAGTTTTTCAACTCTAAACAAACAGAAACAGTTGTGGTTAGAAACGCAAGTGCAATTAAACCAGGTAGAATCAGATACTATAATTTGGGGAAACTTGCAGAAGAATTTGAGAGAATTAATGGCATGAAATTGAAAATTGTCACGGCATGTGGTGTCTTTGTGGGCGACTATAACGACGATGCTGATTCCGTCTTGCGAGTTGAAACCAATGAAACGCAAGGGTCTTTAAAGCCCTCGGAAATTGAGGAGGGTGGAGACACTTCAACAACTGAATCCATGGCCGAGGACGACAATGTTTCTGGTGATAGTGGAGCTACAGAGGAAAACTTCTCATGCGGTTCCATTCATTCTATGGTCTTGCCATCCCTTCCAAAGGAGAGCACTACGTTAAGTACCTCGGAGTATTATGATGCCCCTAATGGTGGAGCAGACGACGCAAAGAAAAATGAAGCAGTAATAATCGACGATGATGACTTTGATATCATCAGTGGAGCTGATGATGAAGACACTGCATCGGATTTTGAGATTTTGTCTGCTGTGAGCTCCAACAATCAATAATTAATATGGATTGATCGTTGTGGAGTAATTGATTTTTATTGTTTATCTTTATACCTTTTTCATTTGGGATTTTACTTTTATTGTTCATTTTTATTTAGTTTTTATAAGTTTTATTGTTTATGTCTGTGCAACACGGTTTGCAAATCAAATATCTACGATAGTATATTTCTAAAAACGTTCATTTGTGTAGTAGAGGATTCTAATCACCGGTTGTATGAACAAGGAAATAATGGAAAGAATCAAGAGCAATCTCTTTCTATATATTGGCAAGATGAAGAAAACTGAATAAACCTCTAAACATAGGGCAGTAAGAATGCACCAAATCTCTGCTTAACCGTAAACTAGTGGTTCTCTACCCTTTATAAATAGTAACCGAAAACAAACTAAAATGTATGACCTACAATTAAATCGTAACTTTATTCGACACCTTATCTCTCAGCTTGTATAAATGGAAACTGTCTGAATCCTAATATTCTCAATAAAGAATTTCGACACATTATACTTGCATGATAAATTGTACATTCGTAAACCTCCCGGAATTCATTTCCGGTTGGCGGTGTCATTCACGTGCTAATTCCCTTTGTGTCATGTCTAACTAAGCTTTTATTCTGATATGCTGAGTACTCTTCTGGTATGCTAAAGTCGTTTGTTTGGTATGCCCATACATTATTTACTTGATATGCTCACGTGCCATCGTTTTTGTGTCATTTCTAACTAAGCTTTTATTTTGGTATGCCCATACATTATTTATTTGATATGCTGACTACTATTCTGATATGCTAGCTGCTATTTTGGTATGCCATAGTTAACTTTTTCTGATATGCTCAAGTTGTTTATTTGGTATGCTCATGCAGGTTGTTTGATATGCTCGTATCAACTATATTTGGTATGCTCGGATCAATTATACTTGATATGCTCGGAGATTGCACTAATCACCTGCAAAGTTGATGACAGACCCTGAACCCTGCGTATGTGGCACCTGTCTTCTAAAGAATTGAACATGGTCTTGGGATGGTCCCCTATCTGATTGCATAGTTAATCCTTGTCATTATGCAATGACAGGTTTCGGTGGGTGTACACAGAACAGGTTGTGACCCTCTAACAAGATGCAATGAGAATCAAAGTTATTCCTGTTCACAACAGTAGAGATACCGTGCTTTGAGAGTTGTGTAATATCTATATCTACTGGTGATAAGGGCATGTTCGGTTAACCGTAGATGCAATTCCAACCCAGTTGTCATGGACCTTGCAATGAATACACTGTGTATAATATATATCTTTCAGGCAGTGTGAGTACCCCTCTTGTCTCACGACTTCGTCATCGCTAATACATCATGTGCTTGTAGTTGTCTACAGTATGTGTTTTGCTACATTTCCCATTCGCTGAACCTAAATACTGCAAGTAATTATAAAACAAGTTGCCTTGTGTGTATTAGTCCATGTACTTGACAATTTCTGATAATAGAGTATGTTCCATATGGGGTGCTTGTCAATGTTCATTGCTCCATGTTCGTGGAAATTGGAATGTCGTTTGCAACTGTGTAGTAGTGTCGTTTAAAGAAAATATTGCGACATAGGAATAGTACGACACTGAGACACTACGACACTGCGATATCACGACATGTGACATTGTTGATCCTCACGACATGAGACATATTGAGAGAGACATTTGCGGAAAAAGATATCTTTTTTGGAGCAACATTTGAACGAGACATTTCAAGTGACAGAAACTACTGCGACACTGGCGGAATCTGATTCTCTGGAAAGTCGCAAAGCTCTGTCTCCTTTGGTGTCGTTTGGTGTTTCTGACACTGGTGACTTCTGTATGGTGGTTTCTTGTTCCTGGGAGGAAAGAACTCATGTGACACGGCTGTGAGTGTCACCTGTACAGCGACAACTGCCCTCCTTTCAGAGCAGTATTTGTAGTTATTGTATATCAACTGTGGGTTGAAGAAGACATGGAAGTATTCAGTAACAACGTTACTCACTATAGTTGAAAAAACAACCATCTGATTCAGTATTACAAAAAAAGAACAGAACTAGATATGGCATATCAACGCCAAGCTAGACCTGCAACATAACAATAAAGCCAGCATAACTGAAATCCATGGGGCAGAGCATATCAAAATAGTTCCGAATAGCGTTTTTCGGTATTCCTTCTATTTGTTATGTGTTCTATCTGATATGCCTTCTATTTGTTATGTGTTCTATTTGTTATGTGTTCTATTTGTTATGTGTTCTATTTGTTATGCTCTCTATTATGGTATGCTCTCTATTATGTTATGCTCTCTATTTGGTATGCCTTCTATTATGTTATGCTCTCTATTATGTTATGCATTGTATTGTGTTATGCCAGTTACTATGTTATGCCGTTTATTATGGTATGCCCTGTATTGTGTTATGCTTTGTTTCCTGTTATGCTGGCATCCACATTTTTTTTGTTATTCCATTAGTTGAAGAGTATTCTGATATGCTGCATACTTTGTTATGCCCACACGCAGCTTTCTTTTTGTGCTGTAAAACCATCTTCTATGACCACATGCAGGGAACTTCTGCCTAACAACTGACGAGTGAGACCACCCGACTTGTTTTTATTTTCTTTGTTATGTATGTCGCAATGAGAATTTGTAAACTTATGTGCATGTCATCAGTGTAAGGGAATACATATTGCATTTTAACATCATGCATAGAAGTGAATCACCTTGTTTGTACTTATTTGATATGATGATTGTCTCTTTAGTGTCTGTGTTTTTTGTACAGATTTCGCAACAAAATTACACGAAAAAGGTAAAACACAGCAACATACCAAACCATGTTCTAGAAATAGCTGTGGAATAGTCACTGGTGGTCAACAGTATATATATAAATACCAAGTAATACATATCCACTATATTAATACAAGTGCATGTAATCGTAACAAACACTTTCTCTGTGTGTATGTGTATATATATATGTGTGTGTGTGTGTGTGTGTCGTGACTTGTATGCAGATGATAAATTTGATCACATTGCACGACCAGCAGTGTAACAAAATGTCACGCTAGGAAAATGTGTGTTAGTGAAGGTGTGGGAAATACACTATGTACAATAGCTTACAACTCACACTCCTCAATAGGGCAATATAGACACTACTTTTAAACGAGAATGGGTGTTCAGGGCGGTAAATTCAAGACCCATTCTTACCTGTAGTTGCTGCAGCATGTAAAGTATGTAGAAGCCATGGAGAGTTAAGGAGATCAATCCTGTCGCTAAACAACGATAATGGGAACTAGCATATCATAAATATTAACGACATGTAGTCTCATTTGCGACATGATTTTGCGCTTATTTCTCGACATTTTCAGATGGTAGCGGATACAAAAAGGGACAGTTGAAGACCACTGCATATCAAAAAACATAATGTATTTGAGGTACTTTGTAATGTTTTTGGGGGCATTCTAGCACGTGATTGGCAATGAATATGGTCACTTTTGCAACATCAACCAGCTACTATTTAGCATGATCTGGGCATAATTAACCAGCGTTATTAAGGGGTTATTATCACGTATTGGGGACTATATATACTGTAATTTCTGAGCATTAAAAACGCAACCTGGACCAAAATTGTAGGCATAAAAACTTAGTTTCGCACACACTAAAATGAGACAATTTACAGTGCTACCAAAGTATCAGAACCAATTTTAAGGGTGAATTTTGAGCATAACAAACTCTCAATTCTAGTCATTTCTGCACTATCAAATACCAATTCCTGTTAGTCCCCATAACATATTTCCATACATCAGGAGGATACAGCACATAGAGAGCATACCGAGTACCTATCAAATCCCTCTGCTACGAGGCGTATTACTGACATATTAAGGAAGTGTTTTCAAACAATTTCAAATCAAATGTAGCCCCTTTTAACTGTTCTACCCACAACATACCGCAGTATCTTAGATACAATTGCAAACATTACTACCTTCATTTTGAATATAAATTCAAACTATTTTATGCCTTCAACGAATGCCTATGGTCCACATAATTCCAATACTATTTGAAAACTAACCGCTTCGAATATACATTCGTAATAACAAATACTCTGCAATAGTAACCCTGCCAGCGACATGTGCAATAACAATATGCTAAACGAAAAGAAGTTCATGAGGTTCGTGACTCATGATTGTAAGTATTCATTTTAAAGACTGTAATTAGGGTTGAAGAATATCGAATTCCTCTACTTTCTACAATCAAGTCGGAAATTGATTATCAACACAATAGCTTTATACTATGGAAAGCAATAAATGTGATGTTTATCTATATACCTTTAAAACATTCCGCTCTTGGAATATTCCGTACAAATAAATTGATTCAATAAGGAAAAGAAGTAATCTTAAGATTTCTTAATTGAACCTGTTGAAGAATACAGGAAATACATTCCAGTTGCTGCAGATACAGGTTCGGAATCAATAGATGAAGATGGGGTTGGATTGAGAAACAAAGATTATTATGCATAATTCAGCAATATAGCTGAATAAAATTCCCAATTTTCAATATACCAATCGAAAGTTGTGATAAAAGTAGGCTTTTAATACTCCGAAGAAGATTAGGAACAAAACCATAGTCTACGACGTGTAAAAATGCAATAAGAAGTACCTACATAAGTGACATATGCTAGGGAATAGGTTGTCAAATACCTTAGGGCGTACTCAGCTAGACTCGTGATTTGCAACAAAATATCAGATAATCACTTATATGTTCATCCATTG
>JAKTVF010000182.1:0-22874 GCA_030557055.1 Candida tetrigidarum
ACTCACTCCCCTGTTTATTTGATATCTCTCTTTAATGGTTCTATATAATCCAATTCTAATTCATCTTTAACATACACGATATAATATGGAGTTGCAGTATTGGTTTCCAAGAAATTGAATATTTCACTACTTGGAACTTCAGTCACAATCTCATCATTGTATTTTCTAAAAATATTCTTGTTTTGAGGATCCTTAATATAAACCCAATAATGACCATAGCTTGCTTCTCCACGATGAATAAATATTGCAAATATATCGTAGCAAACTTTTTTGTAATCTATGAATTGATTATTTATCAACCGAGAGATATTATCAATTTTAGAATCGATGGTAAGTAGATGGGACGATAATTTATCAATTTCCAGTTGGATTATTTGGATGGTGGTTAAGTCAATGCTCAAGGAATCATCTAATATGATACGGTTTTCGAGATACTTCTTTGTGATCTTCAAATTGTCAATTATATTCAACGAAGTCTCTTCATCAATCTGCAATAACTTGGCTTTCTCATCCCGGAGACTTTTAATTTCTCGTTTCCATTCAAACACCTGGTTTCTTTTGCTGAGAATTTCCTCATCGTCAGTATCCAAATATCTATCCAAATAAATCTTGTCGCTGAATGGAATAGGTTCAATCGACTTGTATGCCATTAATCTCTCCCTGTCAAACATGACTCTTTGTACATGAAATTGGAGGATTTGTGGCAACTCCAGGATAGTTATACTTTTCTTAACTAGCCCTTCCTCTAATTTCACAACATCTTCATTGAAATAATAGTCCAATGCATCATAAATGCTCTTAGGATGATCACTAATATTAATGATCAAACTGAAAAATCTCTCCACGGACACTCGGCTTTTGAAAGACTTATCCAACGGGGTGATTGTTTGCTTGGTTTTCCCATAAAACAATTGCTTGATCAAATCATTTTGTTCTCCATCTTTATCTAACGACACAGGTGGCAATGCAGTTTCGATTTGGTATATAACATTCTCGATACATTCCGTAACATCTTGTTGTCTTCCAACTTCAATCGTGCTTTCGATTTGGTCAGTCAGAATCGGTAAAATTTTCGGAAGTGCAGAATTATGGCGATCATCGTCACTCAAGGAATCAGGAGTCTCCAATTCTTCTTCATCGTCATCTTCCTCAACATCATCGTCATCTTTGTCTTGTTGCTGTTGAGGCGTACTTTCTTCCATGTCAACAAGAATGACATCTTCATCAGCATTACTGCTTTCGGTAGCCGCAGCTGACTCTTCTCCATCATCTTGTTCTTCAATCATTGTAACATCATTGACATTGGTAGCATCGTCTGAATCTAAAGATAAATCGAGGAGCGACCCTTCTTTCTGTTCAGTAGTCAAGTTATTATTACCATCATATTCATCGATTTTGACTTCAATAACTTGACCTTCCGTTTGTTGCATATCTTTATCCTTTGTGCTCTTCATACCTGGTGGTCTGAAATTAACTGGTTGTGACAACGGAAGAAATGATAAGTATGCCAATTCCTTGTTTGGCTGAACACATCTTTGGTTGCTGCTGATCATTTCTTCAAATAATCGACGTAATTGATAAATAAACTGGCTGGATCTCTGTACTTCGGATTTCTCAACTTTTCTACCCCCGACTTTTCTCTCATCGGAATAGTCCTCTGCTCTATAATCTTTTTCATTAAAAGTTAAAATTAACTCTCTCAATGGTTTGATACAAAAATAATACTGTAACAAGGAATTCAAATAACAAGTGTTACCAATATTATCCAACCCAGCGGGCCAATTCTCCGCTGGCAATAATGAAGTGTCTATCTTACCCGTTTTGGCAAAGCTGAAAAGTATCTCCGATTTCTTCATCTCGGCAATCAAAAGAAATGCATATCGCAACAAACGAATATCCGCTTCTTGAACCAACTTATTTTGAAAAGCAGCCAAAATTTCCGATTCATTGGCTTTGCTGTTGATTCCAAGCAAATCATATGCTTTGGTGATAGTGAGATCATCCATTGCAGGAATCTTAACGTAGTCTGGCAACTTGGTTTCCAAATAATTCATCAAGATATAACTTTTCCTGTGAACAGCAACGGACAATAAAGCTTTATTCATTAGCACAATCTCATTTGCTTCGGCATTGAAACCATTACGCTGCAATAGGTCGTCTAATTTAAACTCATAAGCAGTTATAACCACGTCGTCTTCAGTAATCTCTTCAATCGAAAGCTCATCAAGGGCTAAACTATCAGGCAACAATTCGCCATGTATGAAATCTGTGAGCTTATCAGAATTTTTGACGTTGGCGATTTTCCTCAAGTGATCATTAAAATATTGGTAGTTTCTAGAATCGCTTTTAATTTGAGTTCGGTACATGGCAATAATAACATCATCGTCAATGGAATCTATGTCGTTATTTTCAACAGCCAACCCTATAATTTTCATCGACTCAAGATAGTCGCTGAACCCAACCAATTGGTGCTGTCTGAAATAGATATCAAGTTTGGTATTGGAGTAATTGTTGTTGCTGCTGTGGCGGAAATTACGAATCTGTTTCAATGAATCAACATAGTAGCGACGATTATCTGGGTCTGATTGAACAGATAATTCGAAACACTTTATAATTAACTCATCTGAAAAATACGCTGATGCACTAAGCGTAATGAAAAATGGAAATCTGTTGGAATAATTGCTGCTGAAATTCGTGATACTTACATGCTTGTCGAATTCAGCTATGGTGTTGAAAACTTGCGACATGTTATCCGAAAAGGAATATAAATTTTGAAACTCATTGTTCGCGAACTTGAGATTCCTTGCAAAGTAAATCAATTCCAAGATTTTTCTAATATAAGACTCTTTCAATCCAGGGGCATTGTTCAAATTGGGTGGGACTACTTCGTCGCCATTCAAAGTGAATGACAATTTGTCAAACAATAAGTTGACATCAATTTGTGCGTCCATGACTGTATTTTTGAGACTGATGGTTTTAATTGTATCCAGCGATTTCAACGTAACTGGACCCTTCAAAACTTTGATCAAGGTTTTAATGCAATGAATGGAATTAGGGATAGTGTCAGGTGATAAGCTAGGATGTCTTTCAATCCCGGCCAAGTACCTTTCTCGGATTATTTTCTCATCGGTTAATGGAACCAAGTCCTCTTTAGTAAACTCGGGACTAAATAATGTGACTCTTAAAATTTGACCATTCGGTGAATTTAAGCTCTTGTAAAAGCCGTCATCGATTATGCTTTCAAAATCGTTATTGTTTTTGTTATCATGCAATAGTTCTAAATCATGAGCTGAGACTCGATTCTTTGGAATCACATGGTAATGATGTTTGTCGATAATTTTAGTGACAAACGGGTTTGAATTGTTCTCAAGGACAAGTATTCTAAAATGGTAGACATGTTTCTTGTTGTCCAGTAACATCCCCCTCACAATGTACAAGATCTGCTGGGTGTCGGAGTATTCCAATTTCTCAACTGACCTACAATAATCTAATTCATTGTTGAGTATCAATGTGTCATATGGGAGTACGCTGGAGCCAACCACTCGACTTAGCTCTTCCGAATAATCAATCGGTTTGCTGTTCAATAAGCTGAAATTGTACATTTCTTGAACGGGGACAGTCCATTTCAAGTCATTCAATATTCTATTCAAAGTTTTGAAGGGATATTTCACTAATTCTTGATTAGGGATCTTTGTTTGTAAATGCCGCAGTTGTTGATGCTGTTGCTGTTGTTGCTGTTGTTCTTGCAGGTGTTGCTTATGCACATGTTGACTTGGTGGTGGTTGCTGATTTGGTGGTTGTTGATAGACTGGAGTGGACTCTTGTGATGATTCGGATGCAGCAGTGGTTGAAGATCTGAATGGATTGTTTGAGTGGAAATGATTTGGTGGATTTTCCGGAGAATTATTCGTTTGAACTGAAATTGGAGATTCTTCGTCTGAGTCGTCACCCATTTGATTGCCAACATTGTCTAGCGAATTCGATGATGACGGTGGAGTATTCTTATAGCTATCTGAACTCATTATTGAAATAAATACCAACAGTAATAATTGATGATCTGTGGTTGTCCTATGCAAAAGTCGGCGCTGTATGGGTAAAAAAAAGTGGCAACCAAAATTGTACACGAGAATCAAATACAACAAAAAAAAAAATAGCAAAATCAAGAGAATCTCTCCCTTTTTTGCGTGTGTGAATTTTCTTTTTTTCTTCTCTTACCACCCCGTAAAGTTGGTTCAAGATTTCGCACCAGTCGAGGACAAAGACAGAGAGAGCGACAGAGAGAGAGAGAAAAAAAAAACACTATCTCAGCATAAAAGTGAAAAATTTCTCTAGACAAAGCAGCATCAGCAACAAGAAGAATGTCTCAACCACAAGCTATAGATTTTGAAAAGATCAAGAATTCATCTGATGGGACAGTATCAGGTATGATATCGCTGGGGTTCAATGAGATCGTCGTCAACAACCCCTACTTTGCTGCGGGTGGTGGTTTGATGTTACTCGGAACAGGTTTGGCATTAGCCAGGCTGGGGATTGTTAAAGGATCCGGGTTTGTTTATAGACAACTATTGGTCGATCTAGAAATCCCTTCAAAAGACAAATCGTACCCCTGGTTCTTAGAATGGATGTCGCAGTACAAACATCGATCTTCACGTCATTTAGCAGTGGAAACAAATGTGATAACGCATGACAATGGAGCAATAACCACGAATTTCTCTTTGGTCCCTGGTCCTGGGAAACATTTAATCAAGTATAAAGGAGCCTATATGTTGGTGAACCGTGAAAGATCTGGGAGGTTGTTGGACATGACAAGCGGTACCCCATTTGAAACTGTGACTTTGACGACCCTTTACCGTGATCGCAATTTGTTTAATGATCTACTTGGAGAAGCGAAAAACATGGCATTGAAAGCACGTGAAGGAAAAACTGTCATATACACTTCTTGGGGACCCGAATGGAGACCGTTTGGACAACCAAGGTCCAAAAGAATGATTGGATCGGTGATATTGGATAAAGGTATAGCAGAAGGTATACTTGACGACGTCAAGGATTTCCTTACGAGCGGCGACTGGTACCATAAACGTGGTATTCCTTATAGAAGAGGTTATTTGTTGTTTGGACCACCAGGGAGTGGTAAAACCTCATTTATTCAAGCATTGGCAGGTGAGTTGGACTATAATATTTGTATCTTAAACATATCCGAGAACAATCTCACCGATGATAGATTGAACCATTTAATGAACCATATACCAAACAGATCTATTTTGCTATTGGAAGATGTGGATGCCGCATTCAACAAGAGAGAACAATCCTCAGATCAAGGTTATACCAACGGGGTTACCTTTTCTGGGTTGTTGAATGCGTTAGATGGGGTGGCCAGTGCTGAAGAATGTATTACATTCATGACGACCAACCACCCAGAGAAATTAGACCCAGCCTTGCTTAGACCAGGTAGAGTTGACTTCAAGGTTTTGATTGATAATGCTACCGAGCACCAGGTCAGACGTATGTTTATGAGATTCTACGAAAACGAAGAAGAACTATGTGAACAATTTTTGGCCAGATATAGAAAACTAGGTTTGCAACATGTCAGCACAGCACAATTGCAAGGGTTGTTTGTCTATAATAAAAGAGACCCAAAAGGTGCCATAGATATGATTGAAACATTGCAAAACCCAAACACTGTATTTAAATAGACTACTTGTACATAGATATACAATTTTTTTGTTTTGTTTTTGTTTTTAACCCCTGTATTTTTTAGATAGTATGTCATTTGCATTCTGTAATCTTTCTTCTGTCACTTCCCCTGGTTCACCAGCCCCTCCATTTGACGAGTCTCCTCCTTCTTTTATCAATTCATTGAGGTAGTTCATATATATTAGATATATTAGGATATCACAATTGTCCAGTTTTATAGAGGTTGTTGTGGTAGTGGTGGTATTGGCATCGTGACCTGAATTTAGCTTGGATCGTAGTATTCTTCTGAAATTTGCTTGTTTGTATGTCTTTCGGTTCTTCTTTATAGCTGCCATTCTTGCTGGATGTGTAAGCTGACAAACTGTTTCTGGTAGTTATGTGTAGATCTCTTGTGTTGTATGAGATTGTTGTGGTTGTCTTTTTTTTTTTTAGGTTGTGTTTTTAAGTTTTGTTTTGTTTTGTTCTCCTCACTACTATTCATGATAAAATGCCACAAAGTCTTGGAATTTTTTTTTTTTTTTTCCGTCTACATTTTTTTATCCTTTGCTTTACTTTTTGATAAATTGCTGAATTTCGGTAAACTTGCTGAACTATTATCATTATCAATTTACTAAACTTGTCATTAAACTGTCGCCACGAGTGCACCACCACATAATTTTTTTTTTCTTTCCTTTTTTGACTTGTATTGTCTAATTATTCCACTATCTACTTATTCTGTTCATTACAACTACAAGTACTACCTCATCGACAACATTCATTTTTAAGACAAGTACTTAGTTATCTACTATTAATTATCATCTAGCTAAACATATCTACCCCTCCTTACTCACTCACTCACTCATTCCTTTACTTATTACCACGTACTCAGATAATTAGCACATTAAATTGCCAGTAACAAGAGAATAGTCCTTCCAAGTCATGAAAGCAAAACTTCTCATCAACTTCTGTATCTTTTCATTCTTATCGACATTAGTGAGTTCGATTAAAATTGAAAATGAACAAGATCTTCAAGCATCCTTCAACAGAATCAAGAAATCACTTGCCATCCATGATATATTTGAAGTTAATCCCGACATAGTTGGCCGTACAAAACCAGGCAAGGGCGGTGATGATAAAGATGGAGATAAGGATTGTCCTCCCTGTTTTAATTGTAATCTTCCAAACTTTGAGTGTACTCAATTTTCTCAATGTAACACTTTCACTGGCCATTGTGAGTGTCAAGATGGGTTTGGTGGCACTGATTGTTCAGAACCATTATGTGGTTCTTTAGGGGATGGCAATTCAAAAAGACCAATCAGAAAGAAGAAGAAGGAATGTGTTTGTAAACCCGGTTGGAGTGGTATCAACTGTAATTTGTGTGAACAAGACCATGTTTGTGATCAATTTATGCCTGAAGGGTTGAAAGGAACTTGTTATAAAGAAGGAATTATCGTTAATAAGTTCCATCAAATGTGTGATGTCACCAATTCCAAGATCCTTTCCATCTTAAAAGGACAGATCCCGCAAGCTACTTTTTCATGTAATGCAACTTCGAGCAACTGTAATTTCCAATTCTGGATCGATCAAGTCGAGTCATTCTATTGTGATTTAAACAAATGTAAATTGGATTACGACCTTGCAGCTAACACCACACATTACAATTGTGAGGAAGTAGCATGTAAATGTTTGCCCGACAGAATGCTTTGTGGCCAAGAAGGGTCGATTGATATCTCGGAATTTTTGACAGAAACCATTCGAGGACCAGGGGACTTTACATGTGACATTGCAGATAAAAAGTGTCGTTTCTCGGAACCAAGTATGAATGATTTGATTCAAAGCGTGTTTGGTGACCCTTATATTACATTGCAATGTAAGGCAGGAGAGTGTGTCCACAAGAGTGAAATCCCAGGTTACACATTGCCAGATAATCCAAAATTGACTCTTGGAAATATCTTTGTTATTATTGGAGTCTTGTTAATTTGTGTTTTGGTAGTGGTCACCCTCTTGCGAAATATCAGTGAATCGGCCTTGTTCAAAAAACCTAGTTATGAACCTTTGGAATCTGATCCTAGTGTCATGAACCAAAATTTCGAACCAACTACTTTATCATTTGAAAATATCAGCTATGAAGTTGCCGAAGGTCGTCAAGTTTTGAATAATGTTTTTGGGTTAGTCAAGCCTAGAGAATGTTTAGCTATTATGGGAGGTTCTGGAGCTGGTAAGACCACGCTTTTGGATATCTTAGCTGGTAAAAATAAAGGTGGGAAAATTGGTGGATCTATTTTCGTTAATGGAAACCCCGTCGATCCCAAATATTACAAATCTATTGTTGGATTTGTTGATCAAGAAGATTATTTGATTCCTACCTTGACTGTTTATGAGACTGTCTTAAATAGTGCTTTGTTGAGACTTCCTAGAGAAATGAGTTTGGCCCAAAAGCAAGCTAGAGTTATCGAGGTGCTTAATGAGTTGAGAATTTTGAACATCAAGGACAGGGTGATTGGTTCCAATTTCAAGAGAGGTATTTCTGGAGGTGAGAAAAGAAGAGTTTCTATCGCCTGTGAATTGGTTACTTCTCCGTCAATTTTATTCTTGGATGAACCAACTTCAGGATTGGATTCGTACAACGCAAGAAACGTCGTTGAATGTTTGGTTAAATTATCTCGTGATTATGATAGAACAGTTATCTTCACTATTCATCAACCTAGAAGTAACATTGTTTCTTTATTTGACAAGTTAATTTTGCTTAGTGAAGGTGATTTGATTTATTCTGGAGATATGATCAAATGTAATGATTTCTTCACCAAAAATGGCTACAAATGTCCCCTCGGTTACAATATAGCCGATTACTTGATCGATATCACTGTGGATCATAACAAGATTGTCAAGGTTACCAATGCTGATTCCGGAGTTGTTGCTGCTTCATCTACGGACTTGCACGACGCAGATGTCCATGCCGCCTTCTTATCTAATAGAACAGCCAGTCAAGAAGACACGACTAGGGAGTGGGAACATTTTGCTGTTCACCGCGACGAATATAATACCGATGTTATAGGACGCCGCACTTCCAAAACTGGTGAAGAGGAGACTATTCTTCGATTGAGAAACAAGCTTCCAACATTATTTGTTGAATCCTCATTGGCCATAGAATTGAAACAAGAAATAAATTCAGGAAAGGAACATCCAATACCGATTGAACGTAACAGCAAGGACATTAAGAAAGCCACTTTCTTCACTCAGGTTGCTATTCTTGCATCAAGAACATTTAAAAACTTGTACAGAAACCCAAGACTTTTGTTGGCTCATTATGTGTTGTCGTTGGTGGTTGGATTATTCTGTGGCTACTTGTATTACAACGTCTCAAATGATATCAGTGGTTTCCAAAACAGATTAGGGTTCTTTTTCTTTTTATTGGCATTCTTTGGATTTTCGGCATTGACTGGTCTCCACTCTTTTGCCAGTGAAAGAATTATTTTCATTAGAGAAAGAGCCAACAATTATTACAACCCATTGAGTTATTATGTGAGTAAGGTTTTCTGTGATATTGTTCCTTTGAGAGTTTTGCCACCAATCATCTTGATAAGTATTGCTTATCCATTGGTTGGTTTAACCATGGAGCATAATGCTTTCATCAAAACTATCTTAGTAATGGTGTTGTTCAACGTTGCCGTATCACTCGAAATGTTGATTGTTGGTATATTAATTAAAGAACCGGGCACTTCGACCATGATTGGTGTTTTATTATTATTGATGTCATTGTTATTTGCTGGTTTATTTATCAACAGTGAAGATTTGAATGCTGAAATCAAATGGTTAGAATGGATTTCTGTCTTCCACTATGCTTACGAGGCATTATCTATCAATGAAGTCAAAGATTTAATCTTGAGAGAAAAGAAATACGGTTTATCCATTGAAGTACCCGGAGCTGTAATTTTAAGTACTTTTGGATTTGATGTTGGAGCATTCTGGAAAGACGTTTCCTTTTTGGGAGGCTTATCGGTTATATTCTTGGTCTTGGGATACGTTTTCTTGTTTTATTTTACAACGGAAAGAAGATAACCACGATATTTTCAGACAATGTATTAAACTGAAGATAAACAAAAACAATAGTAATCATAAAAATAGAAACAAAGAACTACGGAGTGAATAAATATATATAAGTTAAGAAAAGCATCAAAAAAGATATCAAAGAAATAAACGTTCTTCTCATTTAGTTATTAGTATTCATAATTTGTTGAAAGATTTGACGTTTCAAATCATTCAAATCCAAGTCTTTCTTATCGGTATCGAACTCGAATTCTTCAACTGGTATGGGCAGCGTGACCGGTTCATCGGATGGATCATGGTATGCTTCCAAGTATGGATGTCTTAAAGCTTCGTCAACGGTAATTCTCTTGGCCGGATCGAAAACCAACAATTTCTCCAACAAATCAATTGCCAACGGATTGACTGTTTCTCTTGCTCTAACCTTGATTCTTCGATAAGGATGATTATTAATAAAATCAGTAAGATTGATCTTGGCCCTGTATGGTAACGATCTGATGAATTTTTGTGCCCGTTCTGATTTTATAATCTTCAAGTCTTTTTCACTTGGTGTGCCCAAGACTTCAAAGATCAATCGCAATTGATTTATGTAATCAGTTCCTGGGAACAATGCCTTGTATGTAAATAGTTCAGCTAAAATGCATCCCACCGACCAAAGATCTATGGCAGTGGAATAATTGGAAGCGCTCAACATGATTTCTGGCGCTCTGTACCATCTAGTGGCCACATATTCAGTCAACATGGATATTCTTGGAGCTGTGTCTAAATTATAATGTTTGGCATCTAATCTGGCCAACCCGAAATCACATATTTTCAAATCACATTGTTCGTTAACTAAGATATTGGACGGTTTTAAATCACGGTGGATCACTTTGGCACTATGCATTAATTTCAACCCTTTCAAGATTTGGTATGTAAAGTATTGGATATGCTGATCACTCAAAACATGGGTATGAATAATGTTGTGCAAATCCAGTGGCATGTATTCTTGAATAAGGTAGACTTCGTTGAAGTGGGCATAATCCAATGGTTTCTGGACATCATACAACCTAATTATATTGTCATGATTCTTGAATTTGTTCAATAATTTTATTTCACGTAATGTACGGAGACAAAATAATGGTCTTTCAAAAGGTTCTATTTTCTTGATAGCTACTTTGGTTCCAGTGGGAATGTGAATTGCCAAAGCAACAATTCCGTATGCACCTTCACCTAATATTTTCACAACCTTGAAGTTTTGAGAAATGTTAAATATCACTTGACGGGTTTCTTTAATTTCTGGAAGTCTGGTCATAATTGATGATGATGAAGTAGATATTGATACTGTTAATAAATTAAAGAGTAAATGGGGGGGAAGAGAAAAAGACGAATGACGAATTTTTTTGAATATATATTTATAGGATGGTTATCCCCTAGAGTCTATGCAACATTTTTAGGTTGAGTTAATTTTTAACATGGGTGAGGAGGGAAATTTCTTTTTTTTTTTTTTCTTTCTTTTGGTGGTGTTGCAAAATGAGACATCATTTAGAAAAATAATCTACGAATATAATTATTGTCATTAGCTCGTTTCAGATATTAACTTTGAAACGCGCTAAAACTTTAAACTGAAACATCCCCATTATAAATTATGAATATATATATATGTAGGCAAATACAAAAATTTAAACTAAATTACATAAACTAAATTACAAACACACACAATGACAATGAGATAAAACCTAAACTTGAGAGCTTCTTTGAATTAAATCTATAATTTGTTGTTTATTTGGCCAGAATCCCCACCCTAATTGTAAAGCTTGATGAAGTCTCACATTAAGTTTGTCGGCAAAAGACCAAACCAAACCTGGATCCCTCAAGAAACCTCTACCAATTAAAACCAAATCAAATACTCCTTCTTCCAAATATTTATTGTCTTGTTCTGGATCTTTCTCGTAACCTCCAACGGAACTAACCAATAATTTGTCACCTACGTATTGCTTAATCGCACGAGACAATGGAAGATGAATCGGTTCTCTCTTGTGTTCGGCAATAGCAGATCTTGGTGGTTGTGCAGAATCGTTACCACCTGATGAAATATCAAGTAAATCGATCCCCTTTTCAATCAAAATGTCAGCCAATTTTTTAGAATCGTCAATGGTCCAGGCTTCTGGATCGGCACTGTTTTCAACTGCTGAAATTCTAAGGAAAACTGGTGTGTCCTTTGGGATCTTGGACTTGACATTGTCAATCACTTCTTTCAAGAATCTAGTTCTGTTGTCGAAACTGCCACCATATTCATCGGTTCTCTTGTTGGAAATTCCACTGTAGAATTCATTAATGAGATATCCATGGGCACCATGAATTTCAATAACATCAAAGCCACTAATTTCAACTGCTCTTCTAGCAGCATCTCCAAAATCATTAATGATACGTTTGATTTGTTCTTTGGTCAACTCATGAGGTGCTGGGAAATTACCATTTTGTCTGAATGGGATTGGTGATGGACCAACAATCTTATCTGGGAACCCTCCAACTGACTCGTCAGCAATTTGTTCCAAATGCAAGTATAATGGCTGACCAGAAGCTTTTCTTCCCCCATGGTTGATTTGAAGAGCAATCAACTGTTTCTGGGAATGGGCGTAATCAACAATTGGTTTCAATTTTTCTGCTTGCTTATCAGTCCAAATCCCTAAATCGTGTGGTGATAAAGCACCTTCATGGGAGACAGCTGCACTTTCAACAATGGTGATACCTGGACCACGAGTAACTAACGCACCATAATGAATCAAATGATATGGGGTTGCTTCGAAATTCTTATCGGCAGAGTATTGACACATTGGACTAACACCAATTCTATTTTGTAAAGTGAGTTTCCCGATTTTCAAAGGTTGGAAGATCTTAGGAGCAACTTGATCTGGGGTTTCTGGGTAGAAACTACCGGCTCTATATGGTTGCTCTGGGACATAGTATGGCACTTCTGGAGCACCTGGAATTTCATCGGAAGGTTTAACTTCGTAGGAGACTGTCATTTGTCAATGGCTAGTGGGGATAGATATCTATATGAGTGAAAAATTGAAAGTAGCAGTCAAAAGAGACAAAAAAAAAAAAAATTCAAGATTTTGAATTGCTTAAATACAAGTATCTGCTTATTAATTCATCTTGATATTGTGTATATTTGTTCGTGGATACAACATTTTCACATTGCGATAGGAAAAAAAAAATTGTGGCAGATGAGAACGTCGATGGGGTTCTTTTTTTTTCTATGTTTTTCCCACCAATCGCAATCGTTATTTTCTTCGACATAGGAGTAACATGTAATTGTATAACAACATCACTTGTTGTAGAGAGACGATGTGCATCTGAATCAACTGTCCTCCCCCAAAAAATGCTGACTAATTATGTCCGCGATAAATTCCGCGCGCATTTCCCATTTGGGTAAAAATAGGAGATACGAGAAGGATATGGATAAAAACAACAAAGTAATCATACGATTGGACCACGATGGTATTGGGTGTTGTAGAAGATGAGTTTCGTAATGGTTATGTGCCCCTGAAACTTACCAAATTATCAAATTATAGGGGCACGGTTGGATTAGTAATCACATTGATATACGAAGGAGTTAAACGTAGGCGGACATTGATATTCTTCTTGTGGGTAGAAATCTCGTAAATCAGTTCAAGGAGTTGAAGATATGTTGCAAGAAGAGCCACATTTACAAGTGTTTACGAAGTTTTTAAAGGATTGGGGTTTTTATTTTGTATGAAATTTGCACGAAAATAGATAAAAATATTTACAGGTAGAGATAATTTAGGAAGCTAAGGTGTGGTAATCACTAATGTTGCTGGGTGTGATTTTCCATGGATTAGAGGCCGATTATAAACGTGATAAGAATAAGATCGAGTCTACATGCAGTAATAACATCGGCTCAATACAGAATACACAGAATATATAAATATTGCAAAAGGTCATTTGGAAGTAAACACTTGAAATCAAAATCTATTAAAAGACCGCCCGATTTCAAATTTCACAAACAGGCAACGTGTCCGAGTGGTTAAGGAGAAAGATTAGAATGATCTGAAGTTCAGAACTTACTAAACATCTTTTGGGCTTTGCCCGCGCAGGTTCGAATCCTGCCGTTGTCGATATTTTTTGCATTTATTTTTTGGTGGTAGTACTTTTTCAATTCAGAACAAAGCGACAGACTAAACAATGTTGTGCCGCGGCTACGTATCTGTATAGAGGGATTGTTTGCAGATGTTCTTGAGGTGACGATGGTAAGCCCCACTGAAGTAACAAATTTGCAGAAAGTTGTGCCCTCGACTATTAGGTACGGCCCCTGTTGTGTGTGTGCTCCCACATTTTCGTTATTTCCTACTGTGTACAATTCCTTGTTTGTATTTAAAGGTTGATCCTATTCCTAGTCAAGTGGTGCAGTTTTTTGTATTCGTATTGTAAGTCATACACGCGGCAAGAGGGAATATTGTCAGCTTGATTTACATTTCCCATCTGTTGTTACATAACGATTAGAGTTTGGTTATGAGCCCCAAAACAAAGATGTAGTTACAGACACACATGCAAAAACAGCCCACACTCATTTTTTTGTTATTTCCATTATCGTACCATTAGAGCAGATCTTCAAATCCATTGTCTATGTAAGTCTGTTGATTCTTCTCCCAAAATGAAAAAAAAAAATCGCGTCTGGCATTCCTTTCAGCTGATCTCTTGGTCAAATTTGATGTTGAAAGTGAAACATTACGAGACATGGACTAAATCAAAATCGCCAAGAAACAACGCATATACACTTATGGTACCAAAGAAGGGATAAGGTATATATGTACAGAAGGCATATTGTAGAAGGAGAAAAGCTTTTTGCTTAACATTCTGTTCTTTTCTGCTCTGTTTTGAAAGAGATCGCGTCGCCTTTGCAATACGGACTGATGATGCAAATCCTCAAAAAAAAACAAAACAAAACAAAACAAAACAAAAAAAAACAAACAGAGAAAGAGGCTCATCTTCAACAACACTAAAATAACATGCCAGTCATTTGTCGCTATGGCGACTTGTAATAATCAACTGTTTGCGGACGTGTGCTGTACTATCTTGGATATTGCTCAACCCCATACTCATACGGCTGAACATTGATTTATTACCAAAATAGTTATACTCATATATCATGTGATTATTGATGAATATCCCTTCGTGTACTTGAAAAGTCAGAATGTTATTATTACAAATACCAATAGACTAATGCTTTCACTACATTATGCACTACGCACTCGTTTGTGTGGCGAACTAGTGCTAAAAAGAATGAAACATAGCATTCCCTGCAATCTTCAATAAACATTTATATATAGCAAATTTTGCGGCATCAAAAGAGATCAAAACCCTTTTTTTTATATATGGTTTTGGAACGTTGTCTTAACTATTTATAGAATTTAATGAGCCCACAATGAGTATCTATGAATATATGTTACACATCCCTTGTCTATACCTTCTTTTTGACTTCCAGAATTTTCTGATTTCATTTTCATTCTTTTTGCTTTTCGCATTTTGGGAGGGTGGAATGTTTGACTAACATTCTGAAACACAATAAATTTCGGTTGAGATCATCAAAACAGAAATTTTCGCAGATCTTACCTTCCTCTTTGGCTCGCCTCATTTTCCCTTTTGTCCAACGCCAAAAATATCCAAAAAAAAAATAGAATATGGTAATTTCCCATCGCTTCACCTATAACCTTCAACAAAAAAGGTTGTACTTACCGGGCTGGCGGTTAAGAAGGCCAACGTGTTACTGTTGATGGGGCCAATGAACGCGGTTCTGCGAGCCGGGATACAACATATCGTGTAAAGCAAAAAAAAACACAGGCATACCAGGTTGAAGCGCAAACGTTATTAAAACAAGGGTGGATTGAAATAAGGGGGAGGGGATCTTTCATGGACTTGATGGCAAAAAACACCGGGAATAACAGAAATCAAGCGTCATCTCGTGTATATTTGTTTACCGAAAGCTTAAAAACGCAAAAATGTAATTACTTAGTCAACCTCATTCCTCTTACTAATTGAGTTGGCTTTAGTCCATGACATTCAGACACTAGCCTGACATTCGTGTCCCATTGTGTTTTGGGAAATTAGCATCAACAGAAAAAAAAAAAAATAAAAGAAAATTCTCATTCCTGACGTTCTGTGAGATTTGTTTTTATTGTTTACATATTTAACAAAACAAAGAGAAAAATGCGAAAATTTCAACTTGTTGCAAATTATCCAACACAATGTTAACATAGCACACTAATATTGACACCACATTGCTAAAAGAAATTCACAAACCAACCGTTAATCATTAACAATATTGGACGATCGATGCACATAGGAAATAAAAAAAAGTCAGAATTGGGTTATGAAATTGTAAAATTACAATCATTTTTTAGACAATTCTGTGTTGTTGTACATTATTTCCTTTGTTTTTTCAACCCTTTCCTTCTTAACTATACAGATTTCGTAATTGCTTAAATCCCTTTACTTTATTCCCCCTCCCCTTCTAAGATTATCTATAAAACATCATAAATTTCCTTCTGGAATCCTTTTTGAAAAAAATAATCATAATAATAATATTCCATAATTAGTTTGAGGTCAAAGGAGATAAGGATAATCATCAAGCATCAACCACAATGAAACTAATATACTACTCATTGTTCCTTCTCATCAGTTCCACATTCGCTCTACAAACCCTTCCTGATTACCTTGGCAAAACATATCAAAGTTATGGTCACTCCAGAAGTGTTTATGCATGTAGAATGCATATCCACAAGACCGTCAAAGCATGTCAAGTAGAGGACATACAAGACTACGGGTGTATGTGTACCAACAAAAACGCGATCAATACATTCATCCAATGCTATGCATACTTCCAGAAAAACACCACTGAAGCAATCAACTTTTTTGTCAACTATTGTGAAGCTTTTGGTAATACCACAAGTGACATTGATCAAATTACCGATGCATACCAGAGTTATATCAACACTGGTTCCTATACCGTCATTCCTCCTATTGTCGGAACTAATAACACGTATGCCAACTTGACTGGTACTCCAAGAAACCAGACGGAATATTCACAATATGCATATGGTTTGGAAGCTTCGATCGATCAATTTTTAACTAATTGGCAACGATCATTCTTCTATGGTATGGCAATGACGTCGTACTGGGGGTTTGTATTATTGATTGGTACCGTTTCCAACTGGGCCCAATATTTATTCCCTGGGTTAATGACAGATTTGACTGGTCCTGTTTCAAATTGGTGGAGAAAGAATATTACTTTGCCAGCTACTTTTGGAACTAGAAAGGCTCAAGAGTACACCTTCTTCTTCAAGTATTTACAAGGATACATGCCAACAAGAATGGAATCTATAATCAACGCCGGTTTTTGTTTGGTTGTCATAATTGTTTTATCTATCAACACTTACTACTCCGTCGGTAATGAAATCATTTTCTCCAACTATGTGGCTCAGTTGAGATACCTTGCCAATAGAACAGGGATCAATTCAACTATTTTAATGCCATTCCTTGTGTTGTTTGCTGGTAGAAATAATATCTTGCAATGGATAACCAGATGGAATTATGGGGTGTTTATGATGTTCCATCGTTTTATTGGAAGAATGATTTTCTTGTTTGTTGTGTTGCATGCCGTCACTTTTAGTATTGCCTTGGGTGTTGATTACTATCCACTCATGTCTATGCCATTTATGATTTGGGGTACTATTTCTACACTTGCTGGAGGAATAATTATGGTTCAAGCTACCTTATTTTTAAGAAGAAAATGGTATGAAGCATTCTTATGTCTTCATATAGTCTTGGCATTATTTTTTATCATTGGTGGATGGGTCCACATCAATTATCTTGGTTATGAATGGTGGGTGTTTGTTGCCATTGGCCTTTGGGGTATTGATAGACTTGTTAGACTTGCTCGTATCGTTTCATTTGGATTCCCCGAAGCAGATATTACCGTGATGGCAGATGAAACCTTGAAAATCAGAATCCCAAGACCACAGTACTGGAAACCTGTCCCTGGTGGTCACATATTTATCCATTTCTTGACTCCTGCTTTGTTCATCCAGAGTCACCCATTCACATTCAGTACTTCTGTTGAACAAGAGAATACCATCGTGCTTTACACCAAAGTCAAACAAGGAGTAACCAAGAACTTGTACAACATGTTTGTTAATCAACCAGGAAGAAATGGTAAAATAAAAGTTGCGGTAGAAGGTCCATATGGTGAATGCTGTGCTGCTGGTAAATCACAAACAGCTGTGTTCTTAGCTGGTGGTAATGGTGTTCCAGGTATGTTTGCTGAAATTTATGATTTGGCCAAGAGATCTACCCCCGATTCAAACAAGGTTTTGAAATTGTATTGGACAATTAGAGAATATCGAAGTGTTCATTGGTTATATGAAGAACTCAATGAATTAAGACGATTCAGCAACGTCGAAGTTACAATTTTTGTCACCAAACCGGAATCAAACACATACATCGATGAATTAAGACCAAGAATTCTCCCTGGCAAGTTCACAAGTGTTGATGATTTCGATGGGGCTACAACTAGCAGCTGCTTTGAGAAATACAGTTACCAGGACGATGACAAATCTACCATCAATGTATTCACTACTGAAGTTGGACAAAGAATGGATGCTGAAGCAATTAAAGATGCAATCAGGGTTCAGCTCTCACACGTTTACTTCCAAGAAGGCCGTCCAAAGATCAAAGATATAATTGGAGAAGAAATAGAAGATGCACCAGGAACAATTGCATTTGTAACTTGTGGGCATCCTGCAATGGTTGATGATATCAGAGCTGAAGTTATCCAACATGTGGGTAAGCACAAAAACAAGAGAATAGATTTTTACGAACAACTAATAGGCTGGGCTTAGAGTTAATAGATTGGTTTTACATTATTATTTTTTAGTATAGAGATTTTTTATTTTTTATTTTTTTATTTTTATTTTAATTTCATTTTTAATTTCATGCAATTCAATTTGATTTTGCTAGTAGTTATTCACACTGTAGAGTACCATGAAAGTGGACCAAGGCTGAACTGTTTTTGCTTCATTTTCAGAGTCAAAAAAAGAGAAACAAAAAAACAAAAAACAGCCGATAAACATGGTACATATTTAATCACAGATGCTATTGTTATATCAAATCCCGGTCAATCACGATGATTCCGCCACAGTAAATTATTAAAAAATTTTTTTTTCTTGGAAGGATGGAATGGTTGGTAGGTGGACGGAGTGGGGGATACCACTCAGCTATTAAACTTTTTCTTGTGGAAATTATTGGCAGGAGGTTGGAGATGTTTAGTCTGCACAATCATCAAGAAAAAGTCTACTACAAGAGATTGAATCATTGATAACGATCTTTTTTATCAGTTAATCTCTGTTGGCATCAAATACAGTCGTAAAAACTTCTCTTTTGAATGGGAACTTGTTGATAGTTTAAAATCAAACCCGTCGTTTAGGCAATTTGATGGAAAGCCACAATTACACATTGCGCATCTAAAATTGGAAATTAATAAATTGCTAATTATTATTATCATTATTTTTTTGTATAGTTATTGCCCATCTCAATAAAAATTTCCGCCGTTTGTACACAGATTATCTCAACTCACGTGAACGCTATCAGAATTTTCCCCCAAAAAATCCTTCGTTTTGCCGTATAAATGTCATACACACCATAACCCCCAAAAGCGGTATCTAGAATAAGATAATATTCTTTGCAGCACTACAAATAGATACATAATTCCCACCATGGCGTTATATTCTGCTCTTTTTCTTTTTATAAATAACTATTTTTGTTGTTAAAGTTATAATAAGGTGAACCACTTTATAATGTCTTTTTTAACTGACCCTCTTAGCAGATTGAAATGGGGTATTTTCCCAACCAGAAGAATTGTTGATGAAGACGAGCATGGTAATTTCATTGATACTGATCCTGATACCAAAGTCGATACCAAAGTTGAAAGTGGATCCGACATCACTGATATCAACACCCCCGTATTGGAGTATCGTGATGAGAAAGATCGTCCATGGTGGAAATTCTTTGATGAATACGAGTACAGAATCACCACTGAAACAAAAACAAAAAGAAGGTTCTTTGACTGGTTCCACCCTGATGATACGCCAGAGGAGAGGCGTGTTATCTTAAAGATCGATTTGTTACTCACATTCTACTCGGTGTTAGCTTATTGGGTCAAGTATTTGGATCAAACAAACTTAACCAATGCTTATGTTGGTGGCATGAAAGAAGGACTCAATATGCAAGGAAATGATTTCGTCAATACCCAAATTATGTTCTCTATCGGTAATATTGTTTTCCAAATCCCTTTCATGTATGTGTTATATGCATTACCATTGAATTATGTTTTACCTTCGTTGGACCTTGCATGGTCTATTTTGACTGTTTGTTTGTTCAAGGCTGGAAATGTTGGTGGATTAAAAGCATTGAGATTTTTCATTGGTGCGTTTGAAGCACCATCATATCTTGCTTACCATGCGTTGTTTGCATCCTGGTATAAGGCTAGTACCGGTGAAGTCACTAGAAGAGCAGCAGCATATTACACTGGTCAATACATCGGGGTTTTAACTAGTGGTCTTTTATCCGGTGCAATTGAAAGACATATGGGAGGCATTAATGGACACGCTGCTTGGCAATGGATTTTCATAATGGATGGTATTATTTCCGTAGTTGTAGGAATTATTGGTTATTACATGATTCCAGGTACACCAGAAGACTGTTACAGTATATTCTTAAGTGACGACGACATCCGAATTGCAAGAAGAAGAATGAGACAAGATCAAAAAGATGCCAAACCAAGAGAAAATGCCGTAAAGTACTTTTTCAATATTGAAATTTGGAAAAAAATTTTTACGTCGTGGCATTTCTACGTATTGTCCTTGTGGAATGTTTTCTGTTGGAATAATTCCAATGGTAGTTCTGGTGCATATGCATTATGGTTGAAGTCATTGAAGAATGACGATGGCAGTCCACGATTTGGAGCTGGAGAATTACAAGATTACACTGCATTGACACCAGGGTTGGGGTTGATCTGGTTGGCATTAACAAGTCTTTTCGCCGATTTATTGAAATGTCGATGGGGTGCTATTCTATTCTCCCAGGTGTTTAACATCACTGGTAACGTATTATTAGCAGTGTGGAACATCCCCGAACGTGCCAAATGGTTTGCATGGTGTATGCAGTATTTCGGATGGGCAATGGCACCAGTGTTGTATTCGTGGCAGGGAGATATATGTCGAAAAGATATAAGAGAAAGACAAGTGGTGTTGGTTTCTATGAACATCCTTGCCCAACAGTCAACCGCATGGATCGCTGTTCTTGTGTGGAAGACTGTTGAAGCACCACGGTTTTTGAAAGGTTACACATTTACTGCATGCAGTGCTGCTGCCTTATCAATATGGACCATAGTGGTGTTGTGGTTTTATAAACGTGAAGAAAGAGCCAATGCCAGAGAAAACGGTATTGTGCTTTATGATTCCTCGAAACAAGACGTTGAAGAGATTCAAAGACAAACTGAAGGAGAGAAAGAGAAAATCAACTGAACCCCGAATTTGAATAAATATATAATACAACTAATGAATATTCTCGTAATGTTTTCTTTCGTTATTCCCTTTTTAATTGTTAATTATTGATTAATAATACCTATACACTCTCTATTCATTCATTGGAGTATCATCTAATGTCATGTCATCCAATTCGTCCAATAATTCATCGATACCAATTTCTGGTGCATCTTCATCGTCTTCTTCGTCATCCATTTCATCAGCGACTTTACGTGGAGCTTCTTCTCCAGCTTTATACATGTTAATGGTTTGTCTCAATTCCTCATCTTCTTCTAATTCTTGCAAGAACAACTCGTAGTCTCTTTCAGCCTTCTCTTGTTCTTGTCTAGCCTGTCTGCTGTCATCATTGGCAACGATATCATTATGTTCTCTTGCCATTCTCTTCAACTTCCATTTTCTATACTTGGACTTCTTAGATTTTCTGGCATAGTGTTTCTTCACTATCACAACTTCAGGTGTGTTATCGGTATCTAATGTATCCCACAACTCGGAATTTATGTTTGTGTTTCTCAAATAGTATCCCAAACAAGAATCACCAGGATGTAAGATACCACCTAAATGGGTACGGACATAGAATGTTTGGTCATTTGAACCCAAGTCACTGGCACGACTGACTTCGATGTCAGCTAAAACGTGCTTGCCTCTAATATCACCAGTTGGTTCAACATCCAACACAACAAATTCAACTAATTGGGTTGCATCTAACAAGGATGGGAACGGACTTCTGAAATAGACTGGGGCTGACAAGTCTGCTGTTTGCAAAGTGTTTGGATCGATGAACTGAAGGGCGTTGGTTACTTTATTACATAATACCAAACGGGTTATGTTACCCATGGAATGTGCCAACTTCTTTGGCAACACAACCAAATCATCACGACAAATTGGAGCTATTTCAATGGAGTAAGAAAATTTATAACTTGATGACCCAGAATGTATATCCACACTGACCAATTCTTCAGACTTCTTCACCTTAATTGGGGCAACAGCTTGCAAGAAATCAACCATTTTGGCTGCGTGGTTTTTTTGTGCATAGAAGAAATCCAACCCGTCTCTAGTCTCTTGGATAGAAACGGTGTCGACATGAGCATTATGTTTCAAAATCAATTGTTCCAAATACAAGAAAGTTCTTTTATGTGGCACTTTTTGTCTGATTTGAACAGTTGCTCTCCAGGTGTTTGTGGTGTAGGACTTGGCACAATCTGGACACTGCATAGCGATAACAACATATTCGACTTCAAAAGTTTGTTGCACAATAGTGTTGGCCATGGCCTCACCTTGCACAGTCAACTTCACTCTAACTCTTCTAGAATGGGGTTCGGTCCAGATGAAACTTGCATCGACCAATCTCACTTTATTTAAACCTTTCAATCTTCTAAGACATAATGCTAACAACTCACGAGATTCTAATTGGGCTTTGATCCATTGACCTGGTGGTTGTAAGAATCTCTCACAGTTTCTACAGAAGGACAAGTTTGCTTCTCTTGGAATACCTTCTGTTATATCGACATTTAATTTGATACAGTCGTAACACATTACTAATCCCTGTGACCCATC
>JAKTVF010000183.1:0-22747 GCA_030557055.1 Candida tetrigidarum
CATTGGAACAATTGACTTTGGAACCTTATGAAAGAGACCATTGTATTGTTGTTGGTAGATACATGAGAAGTGGTATTAAGAAATAAGGGACTTGAAGTAGGACAAAGAAAAAAAGAGCATTTGTTTGGCTTTCATAGATATATCAGTGTACAATAGTAATAGTTTTATTTTTTATAATAAATAAAAGAAAACAGAAACAAAAGATTGCCATGTTGTATGAAGTGTAAGAATAAAGCTGTACTACTAATATTTCTACTACTACTAATAATAATAATAATAATAATAATAATAACGATATACAAAAAAAAAGAGACGAACTATAAATGCACATATAAAGGAATTGTTTCTTCGTAAATATCTAATCAATTCTAGCTTCAGACAATGTCAATGGTTTGATATTGTTGGAGAATACTGAAGATCCAGACTTGAAACGGTTGATCTTCTTCAATTTCTCACGCACCACCATTACTGGCACTGTCAGTTTCGTAACCAAATAGTTTGATAATGATCCCAACAAGACTCCCTTAATAGCACTTTGACCCTTGGAACCGACAATGACCAAAGTAGGTTGTAAATTATCAATGAATTCCAAAATCAAATGTCTTGGAATTGGGTGATGGATGATCTCAATGACAATGTGGATTTGTAATTTGGTCAACTTCAACAAGTTCAACACTTGCTGCTTAGCTTTATTCAACATGTTCAATCTGGTTTGTTCACGTGCATTCTCATTAGAGGTGTTACCCTTCAAGTGGTGGTTGGTGTCGTTATCTTCAATGACACACACAATGAACAAGACCGATCCATCAACCAAAACCGTTCCCAAACTCCACTCCAAGGCAAAAATGGATTCTGGAGAAAAGTCCATACACAACAAAAACATCTTTGGTTTAACTTTCGGGTTGATTAATTGGAAGAAATTACCTCTTGTTATTGTTTGAATGACTCTAGAGTGTGATTTATTAGAATCAACCGGTCCTTCTTTTATCGTCTCATTCAACTGGGAGGCAAACTCACTATCTAACTTATCTTCAACTGCAGAAGTATAAGGAGCCATGAAGGTGTCACTACCATCTGCACCAGTACCAGCACCGTTGCCATTACCATTACCATTACCATTACCATCTTCGGCTCTTGTTGGGGACGCAGAACCATTCCTGAGTCCATTTTCTTGATCAATAATCTTCTTTCTATAGGCTTGGTAGTTTTCCAATTTTTGTTTTCGAGAAAGTGCATCTTGATCGGTTTCATCTAGATTCAAGTACGCACCAGTTAATTTATGTTTATCGTTGGCTAACTTGTTTAATATCTCCTGGTCTATCTTGCTTCCGGCGTTTCTAGCAGCAGCCATTGCTCTCTCGCTTGCAGTTAATTCTTCTAAACGCTTAATGGTGGCATTATCGTTCAAGTTAGAATTTTCCAAGATATTACTGATTTCGTTGATTTTCTCATCTTGACAAGCATAGTTTGGTAAAATGTTACCAGTATCATCATATTGGAATTTCTCGTTACTGTCATCATCACTTATGTGTTCTTCCTCACTAAGCTCATATTCCCATGCATTATTCTTATCGTCTGGGTTGGTCGAGCTTACTATTCTTTCCAGAGGATCATGGTTGGTGATAGACCACTTTAATTCCTTATCATAATCATCCGGGTTAGCAGATGATGAACGTGAATGGGAACCTCTCCCTGGGGAAGTGGATCTTCCCCTTGTCATGGATTGTTGGATAATTGCAAGCTTTTCTGCCTCTAATTTAGATTCGCGACTGGCCATAGTTAGTTGTAGTAATGTTTGTTCTTGTTCTTGGTCTTGGTCTTGTGCTGGTGTAACAAGTTTCCGTTGCTTGTTTCAGTGTAGAGAGGAGGAAATAATTTAATTTTTGTGTGAATGAACGGCAAGGAGTAGTGGGATTGACAGGGAAAAATAAAATAAAATATAGTAAAATAAAATAAAATGATTAAAAAAAAAAAGAGAACGAAGAAAAAAAAAGGAGTACGCACACGACTTTCATAACTGTGGAAGTGAATTCATATATTAAGAGCTATTTATTCTGCCTGATACATTCGCATCGCCATTAGCACCGCCATCACTATCCTCATAACCATCCTCATCAGCATCGCCTTCGTCATTAAATTCAATCAAGAAATTTGCACCTTTGCTGAATTCAGCGATTTCTTTAAGACTCTTTTCAAAATCTTCTAAATGTATAACTTTCTTGGGATATGGTTGAATGATTTCAAATTTGAATGAATATTGGTCGTAGTAATCTTTGATATCCTGGATCGATTCCTTAATGTTATCATCAAGATCCAAGTTGTCGATTAACTCATCAATTGTATCTTCATCGATTTCTCCCTGTTGTACCAAGTATAACTTTAACTCAATGAACATGTAAAACTCGAGTAACGAAATGTCACCATTGAATAATTCCACGATTCTGGTCCCGTTAGGAAGTTTCAAAGCTATCTTGCACCTGGTATCGCAATCTTCGTCAAGCACATTGGATTCGATGTATTTGGTCTGCAACAACTTTAACAAATAAAAGTGTCTCAAATTAGCCCTCTGTGCAGTTTCTTTCTTGGTGTGTTCCTCTTGCAACTTGATTTCTTTCTTTATTCTATCTTGTTCCAAGGATCTCAAGTAGGCGTGGTCCTGCTCTTCTCTGATTTGACGACTTATATCCATTTCCTGTTTGTCAAATCTTGCCGACACTAGTTGCGGGTTAAACCTATCCAAGAGCTTGCCCAAGTTTCTGAGTAATTTGGAGGTGGTGATTGGAAGTTCATCATCGGTAACAAATGGACTGGACAAGTTGGATTTATACAATATCGACATCGAAGGCATGATTTCAGGACTGGCGGATATGTTACCGACCAACATCAAGTATGGTATTCTTTTCAGTTTATAGGTTTGCGCCACTTGGAACGCCTCGGGTGACTTGTCAATATTGTTGACAAAGATTTCCGTTTCCTTGAACAAACCCGTGTTTTTGTTAAACAACTTACCAAACTCTGGGTGGCCTATCAATGCATGAAGGAAATTGTTACTTTCAATTGCATCGTTCACCAACACCACCAATAGCCAACGGTACTCCTTTTGAGTAACTTGGTGGATCTCATTAAAGTTTTGTTCATGGAATGTGTAGTTTTCCAAAATGTCACTGTCGTCATCTTCTCTCAATTTGGGTAAAAACTTGTAATTTGGAATGAATTTCTCGTAATTGAAAGACGATGGGATTCTTGATGGGCTGGTTTTCAAAACACTTCCTCCAAATATAAATCTAAATGCTGACATCAAAACGTTTAATATAGTTTTTGGTATAATCAATAGTATGATCCACAAAGAATTTAGTGGTGATCTGGCGTTTCCACTGCCACTGCCACTACAATTACCATTGACGCTACTACTCACACTTGAATGAATAGATTCGGTGGTTTCATAAATATCTTCCTTCAGTTTCTCCTCCTCCTCATCCTGTTCTGCCCTTTCTCTTTTCAATCTATCCTCTATAATAGACGTATGAATACCCACCTCTAGCTGCCAGCCCATAGGTATTATGGGAGCCTTGGGTAATTTTGGCAAAAAACTGTCGTAATATAATTGGTTTTGTAAATTCACCATTTCCGGTTGTCGAGGTGTCAGTGAAAGCGGTGGCTGCTCAGTACGTCTGTGGGTGAGATGGCTATCGTCTTCGTCGTGGACATTCACCGAGGAGCTATTACCGATCGAATCGAACCCTGAATCAAAATATGTGGAGATGGCATTATTCAAATCGAAATCATGGATAGATAATAATTGAACGATCTTATCATCGTCCGACTCATTTTCAATTCCTGCGATAGACTTGAATTCTTCGAATTTGTCTCTACGGTGGGGATCTAATGCGTCCATACTCTTTTATTAAAAAAAAAAAATTAATACTAATTCCTTCCTTCCTTCCTTTTCCCTTTTTCCTTTTTTTTGGCAACAAAAATGAAATGGAATGTACTTTGTATCTTTTAGTGGGGATTTCGTTACGTATAGTTTTTTTTCACAGAGGCAAAAAAAAAGAAAAATCTCAGTGAGTGTGTAACATAGCCGACGAGAGGAAGAAAGTCGGGCTAAAAGAAAAGTACAATAGATCTCTCACGTGATTGTCATTTTGCAAATCGCGAAATTATGTAATCGCAAATTATTTTCTTTTTTTTAGCTTTTGGCGAATTAGAGAATAAGTGACATCTCTGTACAAAAAAAAAAGGGGGTGTGTGTGGCATCAAGTGCATTGCGATCTTTAATCCTTGCTATTTTAAAGATTTGCTCAATGTAGGGTATACATTGTAAAAAAAAGGGGTATCAAAACGTCTAGTTTTATTATTTATTATTTAACGATCAATATTTTATTTTTTTTTTCTACCTTAGTTTTTCATTTTTGGTTTTATTACGCCTTACAGTTGATGATTCTCTTAACCTTAAGTCAATTACTAACATTTGCCATGTTTCTGTGACTCTATGCATGAACCACTTACAATTGCTCCTCTACTTATTGTGTCTAATCGGATTTATGCATTACTCATACTTCCAGTTGAGGTTAACAACGAGGGGGATAGGAAAGGGGAAGCAGAGAAAGGGGATACTCTTTAAAATTGTTGTTAATGACTAATGGTTATCTAGTAACTAGCATTTTTTATTTTATTTATGATTATTATTTTTTTTTTTTGGTGATTTACTTTTGATGCAAAGTTAGTTGGGCGAATGTAACGTAACCACCTACATAATTTCAATTTCAAGTCTTTTCTTTTTTTGTTTTGTGTTGTGTTGTGATTGATTGATTTTTATTTCATATTCTACCGAATTGTATCTTTTTGTCAACAGATACGTTCCTGTTCTCTTAGAAATTACTAGAACACTATAGCAGGGAGGAATTTGTACTACAAACGCCTGTCGCTGCAAAAACTAACTACTAACAAATAACAAACAATACACAACAAAAAAAAAAACCGAAACAAAAAAACGAAACAAAAACCGAAACAAAGCCGAAACAAAATAAAGGAAAAAGTAAACAATGGTTTATCCCACAACACGCAAGCAAATTTTGTTCTGGAACGACATTGTATAGAACAGAAAGAAGAAAAAGCTCATATTCGTTGAAAAAAAAAGAGCCACCCTGCAGCTAATATATGTATGTCTGGTAGTTTTTTAAAAATTATCTATTTATGTATCAATGCATTACGCATCAAGCACAATTTCTAAGTGTCATTGCATATTCTGTAGAAGGGAATATTTTACATATGTTGTACAAACACTGCAATACTGTGGAAACAAAAAATTACAAAGGATCATAACCATTCAATTTTGAAATTCATGCATGTTAGTTTTTCACCCCCCCCCCCAACTCACAAGTCACTTTTTGAACTAAATGTTGCTTTGTGGTGCTCTAATTATCATAACCGTCAAGTTTAAAACATGTAGCAGAAGACGACGATGTCGTCGTCGTAGACGGCACCAGAATGCTCTTGCCACTCCGGGATGGGGGTTCAAAATGCAAAGCATATTTCCTTGCTCTTTAGAAGTCCATGGAAGTTTGACTTGTACGTATTAGCTCAAAATATTGCTCTTCACCAAAGTACGCTGTCAATTTTGCTTGTCTACCTTTGTACAGTAGCATATAATTATTTGGAAATGAATACATCATAACAAATCAAAAAAAAAAATAAAAATAAAAAAACTCATGGCGTTTATAGTTGCTCTTGCTGTGGTGCAAGAGATCACTAATTCATTTCTTAACCTCCAAGACTTTGTGGTTGCGGCTAATTATTTAACCAGTGTTGCCCAACAATTTTTGTTCAGTGCACAGTGAGTGGCAAGGTTTGAAGACAATACGAACAATCAAATACCCAAGCACGCCTTTAGCCGCCCGGGAAGTTGAGAAAGTAAAGACAAACCAAAACAAAAAAGAGGTCCCGACCATATCCAGGTCTTTTTACTTCTTGGTTTAGTGTTTTTCAACTAAAAGTGCGGTGTGAAACGTTTGATTTAGAAGGATGGGAAAAGCTACCAAGTGTACATTCCACTTTTTAGTTGCTATTTTTTTTTCCATTAATTTTAGTGGGCTTGGTTTAAGCGTTATAGGTGAACTAAATCATTTCTCTTAAAAGCCTCTCCTTCCTACACACAACATGTTTTGTTTATTTCGGGAAGATATTCAATCAGTAGCAACTCCTTTCCGTAACCAACTTCGGGAATATGTATTAACTTCAGACTAGAATAGAAGTGTAAGAGCAACATAATTAGCATGAGCAGAGATTTCTTTTAGATTCAACACACTTCTTGTTGTTCTCCCTGTTTCTCTCGTGTCTCCTCTGTGAGGTTATCTGCTATCTCTTGTTTATTTGTTGGGTCAACTCATAACATACGCAAGTATGACAACACTATGGATTAGCAGTACACATTCCATTCTTCCTGGTTGTCGGTTTTCATTCCCGCTGTTGCCGTTGCTGTCGCCGTCACTGTGTTTTCCAGGAGAAGGGACAGGGACATGATCAGGGACATCAATATCAGCTGTGGTATCCACATTTACGTTGTTTCTATCTACTGTAGGTTATTGCTCCTCTGGTTGTTATAACATGGTTAATTCATTGGAATACCAAAAATAATGAAAATAAGGAATAATTGAGTCAAAAAAAATGGTTGCAAGAAATATTTCATTAAATATTTGGTTGTAAGAAATACAAAAAAAAAACGGTTCTATCACTTATTCTAAAGTGTGACACTGGATCCATATGGTCAATAACAGTAAGAAGAAAATTGAACTGGCATCAAAAGATGACATTCTACAATTGTATTCTACTGGTTCGTGGTATGTTTCCTTGATTAAAGAGTATTTTCACTATATATGAATTACCTACCACCTTTATTCAAGACGTAATTACAACTCAGAAGTATAGAATTTTTATACCCAATAGGTTTGTCTTTTTTTTTTTTCCAGTTTTTGCACAAATTTTCATTAAAAATGCTGTCAAAAAATGTGCCACAAAAATTAAGAACCTTAAATTTGACAGGTCATAGTGACCTGCTCTCACATAGTGCTAACCTTCCTCTACCATATCAATATTATACAGAATGATACCAAATACACTTCATTCCACGTACATTTACTTGACACCAATCAGAATGAGTCAATTTTTGACTTCATTAGCTTGAATTTAAAAGTGCAACAAAATGTCACACAAAAATATTTTTTTTTTCTATTTAAAGAACAGTTTCTGTACGTTTGAACCTCGGTAATAAAAAAATAAACTACAAGCAGGAAAATTGGTTTTTCTTTGCTTTTCCAACCACTAACAAACAGAAGTTACTCATAACGCCTTTGTTCCCCCATATTGTCTCCCCCCTCACCCACACACTAGTTAAACAAACCAGCTTCTACAAGAAAGTTTATTAAAAAAAAAAAGCTTGTTTATGAATAATGATCATAAAGTTCTAGACAAACTTTCCACAGTCCAATGAGATTGTGGTATCTAATATATAAATAAAAAGCGAAGAAAAAATATCAGATGCTGGGATAAGAGGAAAACAAATAAAATAAATGCACCGTCAATTGAAAATCGTTATCAATAGTTGGTTCCATTATGTAAGTGAATAATTAGTTTCATGAAAAAAAAAAAAAAAAAAAAAAATAATAACAAACGTTTACAATGAAAACAAAAAACGTTACATGTCAGGAATCTGGCAATGAAACTTAAAAACAAAAAATGAACCCATTGTCGAATTCAAGTATGCTACATTAACGTGTCGCAATGGTTTGCTTGCATTTGCAATGAAAATTTTTTTTACCTTCCCAGTTGCTTGCTTGTGCTTTTTCATAATATAATATAACAAAATATAATAAAATACTGCAAGTACCTTTTGATCTGAAATTATTCCGCGCGAGAGGGGCGAACGGAACTTTTTTTTGTTTTAGTCCTTTTTGTTCCATTATTTTTCTTCCAATGAGCATTTTGTACGCGGTACCTCTAGATTCCATCCACGTAGTTTGGCTAATTCTTTAAAATTAATTGACACATGCCCCTCGGTGAGCCTTATGACGCATAATAAAAGAAAACCAAAAAAAAACCACGTAATAAAGGGAGTGAGTTATACCTAGACGAGTTATATGCTATTAGGTGGGGACGAGCATGCATGTGGTACACGTTGTACTTCGAGAAAGATTGATTGGACGAGGTATATACTTTTTTCGGGAGAATGTAAAAAAAAAAGAAAAGAAAACCATCTTTAAAAAAAAAAAGTGAAAAATAGCTTTCTCGGATTAAAGAAACCGAACAGAAGAAAAAAAAAATTTTTGTGCATCATGTGTTTATAGCCCAGTTTTATAAATAACTTCTCAAATCCAAACCAGACTTTTTTTTCAACTTCATAATCCTTTCCCTTTTTCTTTTCTTCTTCTTTTTTTTTCCTTTTCTTCTTGATTTTCCAATTTTTGTATTTCATTACTAATTTATTTATTTATTTATTTGTGAAACTATTTCCTCATAGAATTTTGATAGACCTTTTTTTGTTGTTGACGTTGTCGTTGTTGTTATTAACTATTCAATAGAATCCCACCTCCACAACCAGAATATTTCTTCTAAAAAAGATCCTGTCAGAATAATAAATATACATATATAGATAATGTCCAGATTCTTAAAGTCTACCTTTGCAAAGTCAGTCTTAGCTGCCGGAGCCGCAGCTGGTGGTACCATTGTTTATTTGGATTTCATCAGACCAAAGAATGAACCACATTTGGCCACTTCCTACACTCCTTTCAACAAGAACATCCCACCTCCACCATCCCGTGAGTCCTTGGTGGATAACTTGAAGAAGACTCCCCAATTCGACGTCTTGGTCATTGGTGGTGGTGCTGTCGGTACTGGAACTGCCCTCGATGCTGCGACGCGTGGATTAAATGTGTGTCTTTTGGAAAAAACCGATTTTGGTGCAGGAACTTCTTCCAAATCCACCAAGATGGCCCATGGTGGTGTCCGTTATTTGGAAAAAGCCATTTTCCAATTATCCAGAGCCCAATTGGATTTGGTCATTGAAGCCTTGAACGAAAGAGGTAACATGTTGAGAACCGCTCCACATTTATGTTCCGTTTTGCCAATTATGATTCCAGTTTACAACTGGTGGCAGGTTCCTTACTTTTTCGCTGGTTGTAAGATGTACGATTGGTTTGCTGGTAAACAAAACTTGCGTTCCTCCACCATCTTCACCACCGAACAAGCTGCCGCTATTGCCCCAATGATGGATACTTCTAACTTGAAAGCCGCCTGTGTCTACCACGATGGTAGTTTCAACGATACCAGATACAACGTTTCCTTGGCTGTCACTGCCATCAAAAACGGTGCCACTGTCTTGAACTATTTCGAAGTTGAACAATTGTTGAAAGACGACCAGGGTAAATTGTACGGGGTCAAAGCCAAGGACTTGGAAACCAACGAAATCCATGAAATCAAAGCCACCAGTGTTGTCAATGCCACCGGTCCATTTGCTGACAAGATCTTAGAGATGGACGAAGATCCAAAAGGTTTACCACCAAAAACCGAACAACCACCAAGAATGGTTGTTCCATCTTCTGGTGTCCACATTGTTTTGCCTGAATACTACTGTCCAACTACTTATGGTTTGTTAGATCCTTCCACTTCTGATGGTAGAGTTATGTTCTTCTTGCCATGGCAAGGTAAAGTTTTAGCCGGTACCACTGATACTCCATTGAAGAGCGTTCCTGAAAACCCTGTTCCAACCGAAGAAGATATCCAAGATATCATCAGAGAAATGCAAAAGTACCTTGTCTTCCCAATTGATAGAAACGATGTTTTGTCTGCTTGGTCAGGTATCAGACCATTGGTCAGAGACCCATCTACTATTCCAAAGGGCCAAGAAGCTTCCGGCAAGACAGAAGGTTTGGTTCGTTCCCACTTGTTAGTTCAATCCCCAACTGGATTGGTCACCATCTCCGGTGGTAAATGGACCACCTACAGAGAAATGGCCCAAGAAACCGTCGATTACCTTGTTGACCACTTCAACTACGGTGACAAGAAGATCTTGCCATGTCAAACCAACAAGTTGATTTTGGTTGGTGGTGAAAACTACTCCAAGAACTATTCTGCCAGATTGATCCACGAGTACAAGATTCCTTTGAAATTGGCCAAACATTTATCTCACAACTACGGTTCAAGAGCCCCATTGGTGTTGGACTTGTATGCTGAAAGTGATTACAACAAATTGCCAGTCACATTAGCTGCCACTAAAGAATTCGAGCCATCTGAAAAGAGAGCCAACGAAGATAACCAATTGAGTTACCAAAGTTTCGATGAACCATTCACCGTTGCTGAATTGAAATACTCCTTGAAATACGAATATCCAAGAACCCCACTCGATTTCTTAGCCAGAAGAACCAGATTGGCGTTCTTGAATGCCAGAGAAGCAATCAACGCAGTTGACGGGGTTGTTGAAATCATGAGCCAGGAATATGGTTGGGATAAAGAAACCGAAGAAAGATTGAGAAAAGAAGCCAGACAATATATCGGTAACATGGGTATTTCTCCAAAGAAATTCGATGTCGAAAAAATTGTTATTCAATAATGTAATGAATGTTTTATATAGATGATTATTTAAACTGATCCACGATTTTTTGTTTTTTTGTGTATTAGCGTAAAGTTATGATGGTGTACATTTGTAACTAGTAAAAAAAAAAAATAACACAAACACACACACACACACACACATATATATATATAGACATAATAGAAATAAGTTAGTGGTTTGTTTAGTTGTAGATGTGCCATTATAAAAAATGATTGAAAAATGCCTAGGGAAATTTTTTTTAACAAAATTGCAGGGACCACGCGGCGTGAGGGTTGGAAGTGGGGTTGCGCGTCGCAGCTTTTGGCCTTAGTGTTCTATTTTTTTAATTTTTGTTTTTGGTTTACTCGTATTCTGTGTATTATTTTTTTTTTTCGTTGTGTTTTTTTTTTTTTTTTTTTTTTTTTTTTTTTTTATAGCAATTTCGGTTTTCACCCAACACCTGAAATTCTATATTATTTTATTTTTTTTTCCCTTTATCTTCCCATTTGATTAAAGACACACACACACACACACTTTACAATGGATACAAAGAGCCCGTACGAGTCTCCCATATCATTGACAAAATTTTTCGGTTCATTGCCATTTCTCGTGGCTTTCCCCATCATATTCTTATCCCACAGTCTAAGTACTTCCTTTGAATACTCTTACGAAAATGCCATTCTACTAAATGTATTCCTTTCTGCTACGAGTCTATCGATAATCGTTCTAGCATTTCGAATGAATGTGTTACCTATCAACAGATCCAATTCGTCAACCGAAGAGTCCAGCAAGTTCAACACAATATATCTACTTTCGACATTCTATATCATCTACACATCGGCGTCGTTTCTTCCGGCAAGCAGAGTTGCAGTGTTATACTTTGGGTTATTTTTGAACTCGTGGAATCTATATACCCCATTGGCGTTTGTGTTTGATTGCTATTCCAATTACAAAGAGTTTTATGGCTTGCATGTTGTGGTCACATATGCTTTAATCCTACTTGGATTCAATTTAATATCCCGGAAGTTGAAACTGACGTCGGTTTCCAACTTGTTGTCCTCGGTAGACAAACCTACTGTTTTCGGAATTCTGATTTTAGGCGTGGTTGCGGTAGTGTTGTTCAATCCGTCGGCATTCAATTTCAGTATGATTGGTGTTTGTATTGCTACATTCATCGTTGTTGTCATTTCTTTACAAGAGTTTCAAATGAGAGATACCAGACTATCAGCCGTACTCATCTCTGTGTTTGTGGAAATCTTACTGTATGTTGTGCTATCACGACCACCATCGTTCCTACAATTGCTCAATGTCTGTCTTGCATTTGTTATTACACCCGATAAGTCGTACCTTTTTGAAGAAAACACATATAATTCCCTGAACCGTCCTGGCTCGCCAATATTGAAAGAGTTGATGGCACATGCGGACACAAGAGCCATTTTCAATTTCTTATTATTGAATGCTACTTTCATGTTTGTTCAATTTTTGTATTCCTTCAGATCCAAATCCTTGGGGTTACTTTCCGATTCGTTACACATGGCTTTGGATTGTATGTCTTTGGTGTTAGGGCTCATTGCCGGAGTGTTGTCGAAACATGAAATCAATCCTAATGGGAAATATCCGTTTGGGTTAAAGAATTTTGAAATCTTGGCAGGGTTTACTAACGGTACTTTGTTGATTGGAATAAGTGGAACCATTTTCTTTGAAGCAATAGGAAGATTATTTAATCCGGTGCATTTGCAGAAAACTACCGAGTTGATCGTGGTCTCTGTCTTGGGATTATTGGTCAATCTCGTGGGGATATTTGCATTCAATCATGGGCACGCACACGGACACGGTCACAGTCATGGACATTCTCATAGTCACGATACATCAGAGCATAACCATAACCACTCCCATGGACACGAACATTCTCATGGGCATGACCACTCTCCTGACACTTCGTCGTCGTCGTCGTCGTCATCTCACGATCATATGAATGACAATATGAAAGGTATATTTCTTCACATTATGGCCGATGCATTGGGATCCGTTGGGGTTGTGATTTCAACAATTTTAACCAAGTATACCCACTGGGATGGGTTTGATCCAATAGCTTCCATTATCATTGCCACGATGATTTTTGTGTCTGCCGTTCCATTAGTTAAATCCACCGCGTCTACTTTGTTATTAAGTATCGCCAAAACCAAAGAAGACGAAATCAGAAATACTCTACACGAGATCACCCAGATCAAAGGTGTCAAGTCTTTAACCACTCCTAGGTTTTGGCCAGATAACAATAGACACATCTCTGGTTACGTTCATGTTCAAGTGTACCGTGGTGAAAATACCTCGTTTATTAAAAAACAATGTGAAAAAATGTTTGAAAGTAGACACATGGATGTGATGATACAGGTTGAAAATGATTACGACGATTGCTGGTGCCGTTCATAAAGAAAAACATAGAAGTGATTAGAATTAGTAATCAGAATAATAATAATATATATATATAATTATTACGCACACAAATATTCGGTAAACGCACGAAGCATCTTTGGCAAACATCAAAAAAAAAAAATAAAAAAAAAATAAAAACCTATAGAAATCTCAAATTTCCGCCATCTTCTAACACTATCTATATATTATCATATCTACCCACCTATCACAATGTCAAGAACAGGAGTATTAGTATTGGGACCAGCAGGTGTTGGTAAATCCACGTTTTGTAATTCCATGATCGCATACATGCAATCAATCGGACGTCGAGCACACATTGTTAATTTAGATCCAGCGGCCAACCCAACAGAATACGAGTTCACCATAGACGTCAAAGACTTGATATCGTTACAAGATGTGATGGAAGAAATGGAATTGGGACCCAACGGAGGATTAATATACTGTTTTGAGTTCTTGTTGAATAATTTGGATTGGCTAGATGAGGAGATTGGAGATTACAATGATGAATATTTGATTTTTGATTGTCCTGGACAGATCGAACTATATACCCATATTCCGGTGTTACCAACTATTGTTAAACATTTACAAACGTCGTTGAATTTCAATCTATGTGCAACGTATTTGTTGGAAGCCCCATTTATAATTGATAGTTCCAAGTTTTTCTCTGGTGCTTTGAGTGCCATGTCAGCCATGATTTTATTGGAGTTGCCACACATAAACATTTTGTCCAAAATAGACTTAGTCAAAGATGAATATAGCAAAAAACAGTTAAAGAGGTTTTTAAACCCTGATCCGTTGTTGTTAGCCAAAGAGGAAGACTACGTAAACCCAAAATTTGCCAAACTTACACAATCCATCGCTAGCTTGGTAGATGATTTTGGAATGGTTCAGTTCCTACCATTGGATTGTGCCAAAGGTAGTAGAAGTGTGGAGACGATCTTGAGTTATATCGATGATGTCACTCAATGGAGTGAAGCGCAAGAACCAAAAGAACCTAATGATGAAGTTGAATTACCTGATGAAGTATTTTAAATAGTTAATAATATACTGATAGATAGAATTCGCATTTCTCACATAATGTTTGCGCAGTTTCATTGTAGAAGACCCAAAAAGAAAAATTTGAAAAAAAAAAAATATACAGTCAAAAAAAAAACAAGCAAGCTGCCCATCCATTTGAGAACACAACAATTCAGCAACACAACACAATACATCACCAATCACACACACACATTCATACACAATGGTCCAGATAACAGAAGTTAAAGAAGAGCAATCATCTAGAGAGAGTAGAACTTCAGCACATACACATATCAAAGGGTTAGGTTTGGATGAACAAGGAATTGCCAAACCAATCGAAGGTGGGTTTGTTGGACAAAGTGAAGCTCGTGAAGCTTCTGGTGTAATTGTTGATTTAATCAAGTCCAAGAAAATGTCCGGTAAAGCTGTATTAATAGCAGGACCCCCAGCCACCGGTAAAACTGCGTTGGCATTAGCTATATCACAAGAATTGGGACCTAAAGTTCCATTTTGTCCGATTGTTGGATCAGAATTGTACTCTGCTGAAGTCAAGAAAACGCTGGCTTTGATGGAAAATTTCAGAAGAGCTATTGGATTGAGAATTAAAGAAACCAAAGAGGTTTACGAAGGGGAAGTTATTGAATTGACTCCTGAAGAAGCAGACAATCCATTAGGTGGATATGGGAAAACCATTAGTCATGTCATTGTGGGTTTGAAAACCGCCAAGGGTACCAAGACTTTAAGATTAGACCCGGTTATATATGAGAGTATTCAAAAGGAAAGAGTCACTATTGGTGATGTTATTTACATTGAAGCCAATACTGGTGCTGTCAAACGTGTTGGAAGATCAGATGCGTACGCTACTGAGTTTGATTTGGAAGCTGAAGAATATGTTCCTTTACCTAAAGGTGAAGTCCATAAAAAGAAGGAAATCGTTCAAGATGTCACATTGCACGATTTGGATGTGGCAAATGCCAGACCTCAAGGTGGCCAAGATGTTTTATCTATGATGGGACAATTGTTAAAACCAAAGAAAACTGAAATCACCGATAAGTTGAGAACCGAAGTCAACAAAGTTGTTTCCAAATACATTGAACAAGGGGTTGCTGAATTGGTTCCGGGTGTTTTATTCATCGATGAAGTCAACATGTTGGACATGGAAATTTTCAGCTACTTGAACCGTGCGTTGGAAAGCTCGATAGCTCCAATTGTTGTCTTGGCATCCAATAGAGGGTTGACTACCGTGAGAGGATCCGATGATGGCACCAAAGCTCCACACGGGTGTCCACCAGATTTAATTGATAGATTGTTGATTGTTAGAACATTGCCTTACAACCAAGAAGAAATCAAGACCATTATTGGTAAGAGAGCAAGTTTGGAAGGCTTGACTTTGACTGACGATGCGTTGGAAAAATTAGCCAAACAAGGATTAACCACTTCATTGCGTTATGCCTTACAATTGTTGGCCCCAGCAGGAGTGTTGAGTTCAACTTCTGGTCGTTCAGAAATCACCGTGCAAGACATAGAAGAGTGTGAATTGTTGTTCTTGGACTCTAGCCGTTCTACAAAAGTATTGCAAGAGACCAAAACATTCCTTTAGATAGATTATTATCGACTTTTCTCAATAAAAATAAGTATTATTAAATAAATTAAATAAATAAGCCCAAGAAAAAGAAAAGAAAAGAAAAAAAAAACAATGTGTGTGTATATGTATTATTATTATTATCATTCTTATTATTTACCTAAATTACTACACTCTTGTAAGAACTCAGTTGCCGATATAATATCAGTACTTCCGTATATGACATTTTTGGCAGGTTTGTTAGGATCGCTGGCCCATTGTTCCAAGTTTTGGTACTCCAAATAGTTACCACCACCAACAACAAATACCAACGAGTCTTGGTATGATTGTCTCTTTGGTGGTTTGGAATGACCTCCTCTGGATTTTGGATCGAGGAACAAATATTCATCGGTCAACTGGACACTTTGCTGGGAGGCATTAACAGGATCCATTATGGCTTCAACTATGGTAGTGATAGGCAACAACTTTTTCTCTGGGATAAAATTCCTGATCTTGGAAGCAATGGAAGTCAACCCTTCGGAAATCTTTCCTTCAGTCAACCCATAGAGTTTAGAAGACAACCCGCTCAACAAGGCAGTGGAGTTCATTTGCGAGGCTTGGTTGGTGAAATTGTTGCTGGTTCCATTCAACGACGTCAAGTTGGCTAATTTGGAGTTTTCTTTGAACTTTAAGATATACTCAAAGCTGGATAAATCAACTTGTGGGTATTTCTGTTGGAAAATAGATTTCGCTTTGGCTATGTACTCAGGAGTCAAGTCCACTAACAAAGTCAAAATAATGAACGTTCTTAGTTTATCGACCGAGCTGTCTCTTTCAGATTCAACCACCAACAATTCCAAGAACTCTTTCAACACTTTTGGATCCATCGCGTTTTGTTCAACCTCAAAGAATTTGTCCAAGTTTTTGGCTTGCAATTCGTTGATCAATGATGACAATATATCCATGTGCATATCCAATGTAGCCTTTCTCGCTGTCAACTCCGGCAATTTTTCAACTGCCTGTTGTATATTGGCAGTGGCACTTGCATTTGGATCAATATCGTCCAAGGAGCTAATACCAGTCTTGCTGGTGACCTCTTTGGCATCGTTCTTGTAAGCATTCAATTCAGCGTCGGCGTTCTCCACCACGTCTGGGAATGGCAATTGCGAATACTTGTTCCAAAAGAAATCCTTCGGATCAACATCATAACTCTTGGTTGTGCTTTGTTCTCCTTCGTATTTGACAAGTTTGATGGTGTTTCTTTGCAACTGGAAGACATCACTCACCATACACTGGTATATCCAGGAATGCGAAAACATCGATGTCAAATCAAAGTTCCTATCCAATAGGATTAACACTGGACGTTGCTGAATTGAGGAGGTGGCAGTGGTGCTTCCTCTAGTATTGCTTAGGTACTCTCTCAACTTCAAGTCCAATTGCTGGGCAACAAACTCAGCAGGACCGTTTTGTTGTGCTCGTATAACTGGTACAATATCCATGGAAATAACAGTTGACAATAACCCATCAGCAATTACATCTACTAACCCGTGAATTTTATCTTCGGCAGTGCCAGAGCTATTGAATTGGCTGAAAATCTGTGGCATATTCAACGAGAACAAGTTTGGTTCAGTGACAATGTAGTCCAAGTACTGGTCAAAAACCTGTCTAATCTTGTACGATTTCCCAGAAATTGAAACTTTCTTGGCAAACTCTTCTAATAACTCACGGTTTATCAGTGACGTGAAATTAATGTAGAAACTATCATATTTATCTTGATTCAAATCGTCGATTATACTCAAAATGTTCTCCGTGGTGGGTTCGATAAAGTATATAACTGGGACGTCTGGCAAATCTGCTCTCTTGGAATTAATCAATGCATGAACAGTCACGCCACACTTTAATAAGTCATTGACTCTCAACACTGAGGACAACACTGCTCTAGATTTGGTATCCAACACCAATACTTTCCAGATTATTTCTTCAGATTTAGACGCCAATGTCAAATCAGCAGATCCTTCTTTATTTAAGTGAAGCATCTTTTGCAAGATGGAGATTTGTCTATCTCGTAATGACAAATCGAGGGACATGATGATTGAGATTGATTTTAAGGGAGGTGTTTGTGTGTGGTTAAATGTGGTTGCTGGTAAATAATTTTGCTGTCTTTTGAGATTTGTTCGTGTTTTCTTGTTTTTTTTTTCTATTGAGATTTGTTGTATATTTTTGTTTTCTGTCTTTTATTTTTCAGAAGACACAGCAATCTGTATTTGTTGTTGTTGTCAGCGCCTCCAAAGTTCTTATATTTATTTTTTACAGGGGGACGCGACCTTGTTCCACGTCGAACTTCCGCATCGATCTTGCGTCGTGGAAGCTACCACCATTAAAGAAATTCTTGTGTGACGAAAATAATAATACAATATATTTCAATTAATAACAAGTATAAATAAAAACTAAATAACAACGAGGCTAATCATTAGAATGTTTAAAAACAATAAAACATAAAAAATCAGAAAAATCAGAAAAAAAAAAATTAACATAATGAACCTATGTAAATAAAAAGCAATCCTAATCCACTCGTCTCCTCGGAAATAAATAATACAACACTTTGATTCCAAAAAACAAAACAAAGTAGAAAAAAAAAATATTGTCTCCTTGTCTTCTTTAACCTATAATGAACTATGTGACTGTTTCAAGTGGCGTGTGGTGAGTTTCTTTTATTTGCTTCTATATTCAACAATGCCTCTTAACACTTTAATTCGACCAAATTCTGCATGGTCGATTGTGTTTTCATCCTCTTTCTGATCCTTGGGTTTATTCTTGTGTTCTGTTCCAGGTTTTGGCCAAACGCAATTGAGCCGAAGACGTGCACATTCGGTACATTTTGGTCTCGTTTCACAACATCTCTTCTTACGTTGACGACAGGTCAAACATCCCATACGGGATCTCTTTGTGACGTGCTTACCAACACCTCCAACTCCAGGTGATGTAATTGGAGCTCCGACATGGTGACTTGTATCAACTGCAGAATCAGATAGTTTTCTTGCCTTTGGTTTTCTACCCCTCTTCTTCTCTTCTTGTGGTGGTTGGCCAGAAGGTGGAAATGGACGGGATGGTTGTTGTTGCTGTTGTTGTTGACCAGGTGGTGGAACTTGGGAATCATTTGGGCCGTGTTGTGGTTGAGGAGGATATCCTTCCCAATGTTGAGGTGGTTGACCTTGACCTTGACCTTGACCTTGCCCTTGTTGTTGAGGTGGAGGAGGCTGTGGTGGGTGTTGCTGGTCAGGTGCGCCAGGTAAAGGTGGTTGGTTTTGGAACCCAGCATTGTATTCATTACCAACAGGATATTGTTGAACAGATACAGGCACTACACCTGGTTGTGGATGTTGTTGTTGCTGTTGTGGCAGCTGCTGTTGTTGTTTTCCTTTTTGTTGTTCTTGTCGTTGTGGTGGTGATTGCTGCTGCTGCTGCTGCTGTTGTTGTTGTTGTTGTGGTTGTTGCTGGCGTTGCTGCAAATTGAATTGTTGGTTTTGCAAGTGGTTGATTTGTTGATAATCCTGTTGTTGAGGGTTGTTATACATATCCCCCGCTAGGTAACCCATAGGTTGCGGAGGATACTGGTGATATACTGGTTGTTGCTGTTGTGGTTGACCAGATTGTAATTTTTCTCTGCCTTGCTGTACAGTGTATGCCGCATTCGGTAGGTAAGCTCTTTGGTTCTGTTGTATTGGAAAAGGAGGAACGCCTGCTGGTCCTGGCCCCGGTGCTGGTGCAGGTGCTGGGCCGGGCACGTTTCTGGGGTAATCTGCAGCAAAATGTGGTGGCATTGGATGATGTGGACCTGTTGAATTGGATGGGTTTCCTCCAAGGGATGCTTGACGTGGTGCTGCAGGGTTAGCTATTTTTCCACTGCTCGAGTTCTCACTCCAGTTGGGGTTGTGCATGTTGCTCATTATTAGTAGTTGTACAGAAATTATGCAAAATTAAGAATGAATATGTTCTATCTCCCCCAAAAATAAGAAATAAATAAAAATGGTAGCCTTATCTAGTTGTTGCCAAAAATAAAAAAAAACAAAAATCTAAAAAATAAATATCCTTTCCTTGAAATAATATTAAAAAATGATACCTTAGTTAAAGGGTCCTCCGTGTTTTATCTAAAGTCTGGCGACGTGCTTTAATGTATGATTCCTTAAATGTCAAGAAAAAAAAAAAACTAATTTGACAAAACAAAAAAAATAAAATAAAAATATATGAGGATCTAAGGTTAATGGAGATATGACCAATTTATAATAAAGTAATGTTTCTTTTCTTGTACCTTATTGTCCTCTTATCAATATTATGATTCAACTATTATTCTCTGTTCCAAACGTGTACGTATGGGAATGAAAAAAAAAAAAATGAAATATAATATTAAGTAAATGAGTGTGTGTTATTGTCTGTCTCTGTTTTGATACTGTTACCCTTGAACGAAACTAAATAGATCAAAATTTAAATAGGATATAAATGTGGATTTGGATAAATAAATGTCTAGTAATATTGTAATTTGTATGTCCTATTGAATAAAGATTCATCTACGGTACTTGTATCTGTGTGGGTGGGTGTTATTTTCCTTTTCTCTATTGATGGTGGAGAAAAAAAAATATGGAATAAGGGAATGTAGTTGTGGGAAGTACGCCTTGAATGACTTGTAAACAGATGTGATCAGGTGGAAGTTGATGGGAATGTCTAATAAAAATCCGTGTGGTGGTAGTATTTGTATGGTTCTTTTTTGACTATAAGAAAAAGAACAATTCAATAGTCGTGACCGGGGTTGTCAAAATGTGTAAGGGATTTTTCTGTTGCTTTAATTTTAATTTATAATTTTTTTCGTGATTTGAATTCTTCTTGTAACTCAAAGAAAAGTTGTGTGTTTCTTCACAAAAAAAAAATATTAAAATAATAATATTAAAAAGCAAAAACAAAAACAGTTGGGTTCCGAAAAACAATGAGGGGCCAAAAAAAAAATAAATTAAAAAATAATTTGGAAACGTCTCTTTAGTTGGAAATGGACCGAGTTGAATAGATTTCTCTTGTTTGATGGTAATGTAATCAATAACTGGAAGAAAAGAATTCAAATAATATTTTGCTTTGGAACGATTGGTCTCAATTTTGTAACTTCTTCGTGGAACAAATTACTTAATATAAATATTATTGAACTCGAGTTAACTCAGATATATATGGAAAAAAAAATTGAAAAAAAAAATCAGAACCAAATTTAAACGTAGTGGAATATGTATCTTTATGTAATCTGCGAGTAAAAAATCAAAAAACAAAAAAAAATATTCAAGATTTACTCTAAATTTATAAGATTTGTGGGTTATGATTAAGTTAAGGAAATGGGAAAAATGGTCTGCAAACGTGTGGTACAATGATGAACGAAAACTTGCTGACTTGATTTGATGTTCGTGGTGACAGTGAGCAACTGGTGGTGAATATTAGTAATGGAGCTCAGTTGCAATTTCCCTGGATTGTGGAGTTTTAGGGGTTGTGTGTAAAATTGACCAAATAATTAGAAGAAAAGAAAAGAAAAGACTAATAACTTAAATAAATGGAATATTATTTTTGTAGTGTTTAAGGTTTGTCTAATTGATTTCTCTTGTTCTGAATGTCGCCTTGCTTTTTTTATTTATTATCAAGTAGATCGACTAAATTTGAGCAAATTGTAAGAGTATCAAATGCGTTGATTAGTTGGTTGGAAAGGTTGTTTAATTTAAATGTGAAAAATCAAAACACGAAAAAAAAAATAATGTCGTTTTGTTTTTTTCTATTTCTTTCTCGGTTGTCTCAATAGTTCTTGATAATTGATAACAAATTGATAGTGTAGGATGTGTGATCTAACAAACTGAGTAGCAATCCCAAAAACACCAGGTTATTGTTAAGAACGGTGATTTAGAATTTGTTGGGGTTTGGAATGTCAAGGCTTTTTTTAAATCTTTTTTTTTTTTTGGCTATTGAAAATTAAGTTGATATTTATATTGTTCTTGCATTTTAGCAAAAAAAAAAATAAATAGCAAATCCATAAATCTGGGTGGAAAGAAACAAAACGAACTAAAAGTTTTTTATTAGTATGAAATAGGTAAAAATACAAAGAGGAGCCTATCAACACAAAACAATTTAGTTGGCAGAACAATGAATAGTACTTTACAAGTTCTGCATGGTGCATACTGTAGTCACACTTAAAAAAAAGTGAATTTCAAGTCTGATTTTAAATTCCGCAAAGCGATGAACAGAAGAAAAATGTACAAAGCAAGAATAAAATAAAATAAAATAATTAGAAGAGGAAAACCCACACCTACATACACGCTGATCAATAAAAACAGCAAACCAATCTAAAAAAATTTATTGTAAAAGTACGTATGAAGCAAGGAAAGTTGCATAATCTTATTTGTGAAGTTGTACATCTCAGCTGATAGATAAAAGTAAAAGGAAAATTAAAATTAAACAGAAAATTTAAAATATACCACAACCATGAAAATAACATGCTGTACATAACCAATCTTTTCTGTAGAGACACGACTGAATCTTCTTTGTTCCTGTTCTATTTGTTTGTATTTTTTTCTCTGTTCTTTTATTTTTTTTTTTCGATATTAGTTATGGCAGTTCGTGATCGTAGTATCAGGTTACCATGGTACATTACAATGGAATGGAAATAGGGCATAGCGAGGGGATTATTAATCATTAGAAAAGAAACAGATGTGTTAACGAAAAATGAAAAGGGGAACAGCTAAATTTACCACGCCCCGCAGAGAAAAAACAGTTTTTTGGGAGTAGTATCTGGTGTAGAGAGAGTGTGTGTGAGGGAGGAAAACATTCTAAGTTTTGTTGTTACAATGTGAAAAAGGAGGGGCTAGTAAAATTGGAACCTGAGACCCCCAAAAAATAGCAATAACAACAGCAACAACACCAACAAAAAAAATAAAGAAGGATTGTTGGCATACATATTCTCCACTTTTCAGTGTCATTCTTCGGTTGTACATATTTAGTTGTGTGTGTGTGGGCGGATGGTTGTGTCTATGCTAAGTGTATCATTTTTTTATTAAGTTCTTAGGTTAGAGGGAATAATATCTATCTTGTTTATATCGATGTTCTTCAATTGATTCAGACGTTATATTCATTTT
>JAKTVF010000184.1:0-22630 GCA_030557055.1 Candida tetrigidarum
ACCCCAAGATTTTTATCCAATGTTAAGTTCATCAATGTGATCAATGGTTCAATGAAACTTAAGTTGAAGTGCAGGGAAGAATTCTGTTTGTTGAATATTTCCAATAAATCCAACACTCTATTTTTGAAGAATATCATGTTTTCTTTGGCTTCCAATACTTCTAATTTTCTTTTGTTACCTGTTGGTTGACTGTTCAAAGTATCTTGACGATGCTTGAAAATTCGTGATAACTCATCATCCATTGCCATCATTTGTTCATCATCCATTGAATCCGACTCGTATTCTTCATTCGATGACAAGTCGTCCAATTCATCGAATTTAACTTCACCAGATTCTTTGGTGGGTATACCTAAGGCTTGAGCTAATTTCAAATTGGTTTGTTTATCAAGTTCAGTCATGGTGTCATTAACATCATCCAGATCACTGTCTTGGTCCTCCTCTTCATCTTCGCCTTCTTCTTTCTCTTTCTCTTCTTCTACTTCATCTTCATCATCTTCCTGATCTTCCTCCTCTTCTTCCTCTTCATCCTCCTCTTCGTCGTCTTCGTCATCACCAACTTCACCTTCACCCTCAAAGAGTTTTTGTTGACCTTGTTTATTCTCCTTGGCTACCAAAACATCAAACAATAATTTAAAACAATCATCATTAACTCTCAATTTCCCAGTATTATCATTAGTTTTGCACAAGAAATTTTCCCAAACCAAATTAGATAATTTTTTAAATAATGTTGATTTTCTTGAAATAAAACTCAACACAATCTCAGTTAATACGACATTATCATCAACTTGATCTTCATCTTCATCTTGTCCATCATCAAGTGATCCGGAGAATTGATTTTCAAAAACTGATTTTAATTCATTGATAACTTGCACAGTTTCTTCATCTTCCATATATAATTGAATTAAACACATTGAAAACAATAATTCAAAAATGTATAATTTATCAGAAGACGATTTATTTAATTCAATAATAGTAGTCAATAAATCACTTGTTTCTTGTTCAACGATTTTTAAATCTTCATCAAATTCAACTAGACATTTTTCTGATTTTGCAAATTTTTTCACGGTTTCAAAACAAAAAGTTGACCATGTGGTATAATTTTCTGATTTGGAAAGTCTCATGGTGATTAATTCAGATAGTATGGAATTTAATCTTTCTTTAGCTACGTTTTGGAAAAATTCGGAAATTCCAATATCTTTAGATTCGAAAAATGCATATCTGATCAATTTCGTCAAGATAGACTCAATGATAGTATCAGATAATTGCACCTGTTTGTTGTGTTTAATCAAGTGGACGATTTTATCCAAATACCATTTCAAGATATTATCATTAGAATTCTTATTACCATCTTCAACCACATCCTGTGATTCTAATTTAGCTTCAAAATTTTGCAACAAAATACTAATGAATCGATTGACTTGAGATTTCGTCTGCAATATCTCATCTATTGTACGAGACTTACTAATCAAATCAAAATTCCAACATCCTCCTTTTGATTCATCTAACAAACACAGTAATACAACAGGAGCAAGATCTTGGTTTTCTTTCGTGGCTGTTTTAACAAGTAATTTAATAGTCTGTTGAGATATCTTGTATAACATTCTCGTAGATGATGCATGTTGATTAATTAAGCATCTCATGAAATTAGGAGTGAATAAATATTGAACTTGTGATGGATTGTTTAAGGATGTAATGAATTTTTCAAATATTCCAAATCCCCAGTATTTACGTTCATATGATGATTTTTCAGAAAATAATGTTTCATCAACGACAACTTTCCAGAATTCTTTAAGTGAAATGAATTCTTGTTCGGTTTTGGCTTTCTTTGATGATTTCTTTGATGATTCTTTCTTCTTTCTCTTCTTCGAGGAGTCGTTAGTCTGATGAACAGCATCGTCATCATCATCGTCTTCTTCTCCATTGGAAACTGGATCAAGTTGGTTGAATTTCAAGACAATTAAATCCCAAACAAATGGTAATCGTGAGTTCCAACTACTTTTCTGTTTCTTGTTGCTACTGCCATCCTCCGATTCTGCTTCATCGTTTACTACTTCAACATCTTTTAAAACCTTGGCTAATACTGGTAAATTACCCTTATGGAAAGGATCCCCATCCTTCCAGTTAGCTTTCATGTTTCCAATTTTCAGAATCAACTTTGAACTGTTTGGAATAGATAAATTCACCGCCAACCCTTCAGTTGAGAAATTCAACCCCAAATTATTAACCATGGTTAAGATCTTGATATAAACCTTCTTCTTGAATTCCACACCTTCAGTGGTATCATCTAATAATTTAATAAATTGAATCAATGTGAAAAACCCCGTTTCACGAATCCAATTTTTGAAATTACTCAACTCCATTAAAACCTCAACAAATTGCATAACGTCCTTCTCATCACTTTGTAAAATGATTTTAGAATTAATTAAAACTTGTAACCCAAATAATCTTCCAAATAAAACAGCTCGTTGTTCTTTTCCTTTCATAGAACTGGTTATTTTGGTAGTTTCAACAAGTAAATCCAAATATTTCCCCACGGTTAACTGATCTTTCTTGATTAACTCGTTGACGACTTCAGTTAGAGCCATACTGAATCCAAATTTAGCTGATGGTCGTGTGGTTATTATACCTTTGATTAATCTATTCAAGGCATATTCCCATTCATTGGAGTCATTTGCAGCGTCAAGTTCCGAAATTAATTTGGTGGCTGCAGAGAGTCGTTCTTGAGGTAATTCTGACCCCAATTTGAAATAATGATCTCTCAGAACAGACATCGAATACAATGAGTTTCTTTAAGAGTCTGACGAAATGGTGTGCTTGTCAAATGGACGTAAAGTTAGGTTCGTCTCCTGGTTTTCTTTTTTTTTTTTTGTAGGTTTTTTTTTTCTTTTTACTTCTTTTGTTGTTCGATGCTCATCATCGACCGAATGGAATTATGCTTTCGTATCACACCAATAAATGAGGGATAGATAAGATATGTCACAACAATTCACATTACGATCTCATAAATCATCAATTACATTTATTTATCCATCACCTACATCCTCGATACATTTATACACCGCTGATTCAACAGGACTTGTAATAAAATGGGATTTAACAACACGACGTCCAATATCATCATGGCAAGCTCATACTGATACCATACTCACGATATCTACGATACATGGACATTTACTTACTCATTCACGAGATAATACAATTAAGATATGGGAAGATACTAAATGTATTTTGGAAATACCGTGTAATGCATTGAATTTTAGTAATGTTGTGGTACTCGATGATGAATTATTGATTACTCCAGCAAGTTTAAATTCAAACAATTTGGACGTTTATAAGATTTCTTCCGATCGGCAACTCACGAGAATGATGTCTGATGTGAATGTGTACCAATTAGTAAATAAAGGAATCCAGTTTGAGGAAATTGGCGGTAGGAACGACTACGGTATAATAATGAAGATTTACCCATGGTACAATAATAATAATGATGATGATGATGGTGAAATCTATGTGGGATTTGAAAGTGGTGATATTGTTGGATTGCAATTAGTACTACCTCAACCAACCATCAAGGATTCTCCAGGGAGCAAACTAGTCATAAACCAATCATCAAAATTCGTAGTAAAATATCATAACTCCACGCATGTTCCAAATCCAATAATCTCCTTGCTGGAGTTCCAAAACAAATTGGTTTCTGGTTCTACTACAAACAAAGTGATTCTCCATAGTGATCCTATAGAAACCATCAAACTCGAACATTCAGGTGTTCAATCAATACTCAATTATAGAAATGAACATCTAACAATTGGGTTCTGGAATGGTGAAATCCAATATGGTGAAACAAGAATACGGCGAGATGTACCTATGATTAAGAACACTGATACAGATGATGATCGCTCTAAATCTGTCAAGAAGTTAACATACATGGCTTTACTTGAACCAACTAATAGCCCACTAGATACAACTACTACTAGCAATAGCAAGTATTCACAATTAATACGGTCCAAGAAGCTATTTACAACTGATATTCTATTCGTGGGGTATGAAGATGGCAGTATAGTAGCTTACAAAGTATAATAACATCGAAAGTATTTATTTGTTTATTTCCCTAAAATTACAACTTAAAAAAAAAAATAAAAGACAAAGACAAAAATAAAAGAAGAAATATATGTGGATCTATATATATATTTGTATAAAGAATAAAACCATCCATTACCTCCATTCGTATTATATGTTTAATGAGATGTTACCATCAAAGATTTGGGAATTTCTCTTGTTGTTGTTGTTCTGATTATACATAGATCTTCTCTTGGCTTGTTTCCCATGGTTGTTATTATTGTTATTATTGTTGTTGTTTCCATAGTTATTGCCTTGGTTACTATTGTTACTTCCATTTCTAATTGAACCTGATCTTCTGACAAAACCATTATTATTGTTATTGTTGTTATTATTGTTGTTGTTATTGAAGTTATTACCTTGTTGATTATATTGACGACGGTTGTTTCCATTATCTGATCTTGAATCAAAACTGGTGTTACGACGATGATTGTTATACTGGTTGTTATTGTTGTTATTATTATTATTATTGTTACCACTCCATTGATGTGTTATTTCACAATCATTATTTTGGTTGCTAAGTTGCCTTGGAGTGGCTGGTGGTGTATTGAATTTGGATCTGTTCTTAGGTATATTAATGATGTTGTTATTAACTTGAGGTTTCTTTGGCAAAGAACTAGGAACGTTACTATCCTGTATTCCTTGTGATGGATCTTTCAAAATCAAAGAATTACGTTTGTAGTTTTTCTTCTTCTTAAATGATGAACCAGAATTTTGCACCGGTGTGGCAGCACCAGATTCATTTTGTGGTTGATTGTCCAAATCAGGAGAATTGATCAAAGTTGTATCCTCTTCAAATGAAGTGTTGGATAAGACTTCGTTGGAATGGGCAATTATCTCATTCAAGTCAACTTCAACTTTTTCCTTTTCCAAAATCTTTTCTTGTAAATCAGGGTATTTCTCCAATAATATTTCAATCACACTTACATTCTGTTCCACTTGACCTTTGGTGTCTTCAGCATGCAACTTGATCAAACTGGCCAAACTGCTCAACAACTGCAAGATTCGCGTATTCTTATTGACGTAAATATTGTCCATAGTTTTTCTCTTATTGGTCAAAGAGTCCAACAAAGTATCAATATCCTTATCGTTGCTAACAATAGATTTCTGCAATTCCTCGTATCTTTGAGTATTCTCGGTTTTGTACTTGTCAAAACTGCCTTGCAAAGTGTTGAGTTCGTGTTGGTAATGATTCTTGTATTCCATTTGAGAAGCAATCAACGCGTCATAACTGATCTTTAATCTTTCAAACTCGGCAATACTGGCATTAGAATTAGTTTGCAAGTTTTCACACCTGATTTTCATGTTTTTATTCAGAAGCAGTAAATTTTCAATCTGACTATTTAAATCATTATATTGGTCTTCCAAATCCAAAATTCTACGTTCTTTTCTTTTCAACAATGCGGACAACATATCATTTTCGTGTTTGGCGTTGGCCAACTGATCAACGAACGAGTCGTTTTTCTTTGCAACAATCGTGTGTTTCTTGGTCAACTCTTGGTGAGATTGTTTCAACGTAGTCAACTCGTCGGTTAGTTGGTCTATTTTGGAATGTAAGGAATCAATAACTTTGGTGGAAGAATTAACTGGGGTGCCAGTTGACTTGGAGGCGTTCCTTGAAGGTGAGACTGGAGATTCTGTCATTGTGTTTCGTGGAGTCGTCTAGGTATCAATGAAAAAAAAAAGATAGCACTAATTGAAAATAACAAAAAAAAAATAATAATAATATTGACAATAATAATATAAAGAAAGACAATGACAATAACAAGTCTTTTAAATATATGGGTCTATTCTATGGGTAGGTAGTAGAAAAGATTTAAATAAATAAATATAAACAAAAAAAAACAAGGAAGAAGATGTGGGTGTGGAAGTGGGAGTGGGGGGAATAGATGTTAAATATCCTAATACTTGTTAATGTAAAGATTGGTTATATTTAACTTTGTAGATGAGAAATTACAACAGTTTATTTATATCTTCTTGAAGGTGAAAGATAAGAATATATCAGTCAGTTGTAAAAACGAGTAGTGAAGAAGAAAAAAAGGGAAAGAGAAGAATGGAAAGAGTATTGGTAAAATGATAGAATTTTTTTCTTTCAGTGGGAGACAGTTGACGTACAAAGGGTGTGTGTGTAGATTTGTTATGTTTTTTTTTTTTTTTTTTGAATTTTTTTTTTTTGTTTGTTTTTTTTTTGTTTTTTTTTTTGTTGATTTTTTTTTGTTTTTTTTCTTCTTTTTCTTTTAATAAAGTCCTGCATCTAACACATTTTAAGCACAAGATCGGTTTTTTCTGCTTTTGTTTTATTTGCGGGTCGATTAGACGACGACTACTACACAACCCCCTCCAATCACCACCACCCACACAAAGCTGTAAAGCGGTAAATGTTATGATAGTAGTAGAGTGAATAAAAAGTTAATTACTAATCCCTTTGTATTCTTCGTTGGTTTGTTTCCTTCTATTGTATTGTAATCTAAGAAAACTCATTAATTTAGATTTGAATTATATGGTAGAAGAAATAAGAAACGAAAGAAAGAAACACGTATAAATTTTAAAGCCAAAAGACTAGATCTTCCTGCCTACTAAACATTCTCTCTTGTTGTAACGAGTTGCAAAAACTCTCAAAAAGAGAAAAAAAAGAAAAAAATTATAATTGGTCGTGTAAATTGTTTCCATTTTCATCTGATTTTTTTATTCTTCTTCTTTCTACAGTGCCGAAAGAAACGAAATGTTCGTGCATAATTCTACAGTTTTTTGTGAACCCTGTACAAGAGAATCGCCAAATATCTGTATAGACACAGTAACTACTCTTACTCAGGTATAAATCACATAAGAAAATGGGTTTCCATTGATTGTGCTTCTAAAATATATGTCTATTATCGTTTATATTGATTACACCCTAACTACATTACATATCTACCAATGTTTAACTCCTAAACTTGTTAATACCATAGTAAACCCACTAAATAAACCTTCACCCAAAACCAATCCACTACTAAATATAATCATACCAATCTTACCTCTATGACTAAACTTATTCCAATTATGGTTAATCAACCCACCAGCAAATCTAGCCAATGTGAAATTGGGCGTATTATAAATACCAATCCCCACAGCTACCCCACTCGGTAAATACACGAGATACTTATAATATTGTGATTTTGGTGATACCGTGTTTTTCAATAATGAAATTATCCCGAAAATGACTCCAAAGACGATAGAAAATTCTTTAACATGAGGTGGTAATCCAGAACCTGTCACTAATCTTGAACAATCAATCCAAATCACAGCAGTTGGGATCCTAAACATATCACTCGGGATTTTATAAACCGAATTGTAAACTTTATACATCACTGAACTTAAGAATACCGAATATAATGTACCTATGATCTGAGCAATAAATTGTGCTTTGGGGGATGCACCTACAAGATGACCAGTTTTCAAATCTTGCATTAAATCACCTGCTTGTTGTGCTCCCGCTTCTGCTACACCCCCAGCAACCAAATTTATTAATATTTTGGCTGGATGATTGCTGGGGATGATTAAGGCAAATATTAATTGGGATAATTTACCAATACCACTAACCGGGTTCAAATCGGTTTCTCCTAATGCTCTAACACCTAAGATGGAGAAAAACATGGCGAGTATGATTGCGGCTAAAGCTGCGTATATAGGGACAATTTCACCAAAAACAACTCTTAATGAAATTATGCAAAGTATCGATGATACAATGATCCCAATAATCGTTACTTTTGTAGACACCAAATACTCACTAGGCACTTCAGTCGCATATCTCTGGGTGTTGTTACTTGTATCTGTCGATGCACCATCATACGTACTATTTGTATGATCTTCATTAGATGAACCGGAAGCATTATCATTTGCCAACAACGCGTGCAGCTGTTGTTGTTGTAACTCTAAAGTCAGTTCATATAATTTATTCTGCTTCATATTTTCCACCACTCGGTAAATAGATTTCGTACTCACGACAATAAACGAAACCAAAGAATCACTAATCATGACACTTAAACTTATCCATAATATCCATCCTTGACCACCATGAATCCAATCGTCGATCTTACCTGGTGCCCATTCCATTTTCTGTGCAAGTGGTGCAAGTATTCCCCATCCTAATATAGCTCCGAAAAGCATATAACTCACTGTAGGTAATCCCATGATTATCCCTTGTCCCACATATGCTGGAGATGGTTGTAGATTCCATAGATAGTTCTTGGAAAGATATGTGCCAAAGACAGGAAGTTGTTTTAATATAGGTAAGAAATATGAAACAATGGTATAGATTGATGATATTGTGAACGTTATTGCTAATGATCGAATGTTTGAATTATAATCTGCTTCATCGTCTATTGACTCGATTAATTGTGTTTTAGATTGTTGATGTGTAAGATTAGTATCCCCTGAGTTCGGACTTTCCTGTTCATTAGTTAGGAGTATCTCCCCATCATCATTATCATCATCATCATTATCTCTCTTGTTCATCTTCTCGAGACGTTCTTTTTCTTCATCTTTATCTTGATATATTTCTGTACCATGTAACACAGAAATCAAAGTAGCGGTAGCACTACCAGACGGAAATGGTAATTTTTCTTTAACAATAACTTGTTTTCTCAAAGGTATAGCGAAAAACACTCCAAATAATCCTAAGCCAAGTGACCAAATCATCAACTGGCTCAAACTTAAATTCACTGCTTTGCCAATCCCACTTTCATCTATAGTCATAAACTTCTCCATGGCAGGTATTATCCCTATTAATCCATAACATAAAGGACCTGTCCCCACGGCCACGGCTATACTTTGAACAAACACATTTTCTACATCTGAGAAATTCTTTGCAAATCTGATGGGTAATATTTTGAAAATAGCAAACGATAGTAATGCTGCTGGTAAAGACATCATGGAAATCCACCCTGATTGAAGACCAAACTGGACATTGGATATGCATATTACTGATCCTACTGCAAGTCCAACAAGTATGGATCTAATCGTTACTTGTTCCAGCTTAATCTTATTCAAGTATGAATTATCCTGCTTCCTTGGAGTTAGTGATGTTGATGAAGATACTTCTTCTGTCATTCTTCTTGCATAGATATGAATAGGTAGTAGATAGTAGGTAAGTAGGAAGAACTAGAAACAGGGAAAAAACTAGTGATATTGATCTTTAATTATTCTTTTTTAAAAAACTCCAGCTTTACAGATAGATGACGCAGAAGACATAGCAACGAAAACTATGGCTCATATTGATCTCGCGCGGGCTATTTTTTCTATGTTCTCCCGGTTTCTTTCGTTTTTTTTTTTTTTCTTTTTCTCGTGCCGCATTAGAGATAAGTTCTACCACCAAATTCGGAACGGAAAGTTTTTTATTACTAAGCACCGCTCCATAATCTCATCTCACACAGAGTGGGGGAAGCACTACGAAATCTCACGTGACTCGGTTGATGTACATTAGAGATCAACATATTAAATGATATATATACGATTCTACAATGAATAAACACGTCTCCCTCAAACGGATCAATCAGAAATAATGACTCATTCATTGGAATTATTCACATTGTGGTGGGGGGTGAGAATGATTGGGTGGAGATTGAATTACTAATCAAAAGGAACAAAAAAAAGAAACTCATTAGGCAACTCACTAGGCAACTCCCAAAATAGGGAAAAGTTTCCGCGAGAAATAATCTGTATCAGAAGTAATGTAATGTAATGTGAATATAAATATGTATTTATAAACATGTATCACTGTATATATATGTATAATATTAGAACAAAAGATTAAAAAGTCATTATCGAAAAACGAAATAATTCAATAAGATGAAAAAAGTGGTAGTACGGAGGGGGGAATATAAATTATCTAATGTATTGTATTACTCTAAACTTTTTCTTGTTTTTCAAAAACACCTTGGGACTCTTCATTGGAACCTTCGTTAGTACCATCAGAAATATCTTCTTTGGTTTCAAAGTTATCCTTTTCAAAATCATCTTCGTAAATACCCAAGTTCTTGATTTCATCTTCAACTTCTTGAACGGACAATTTAGGCATGGTGGCAGCGACTCTCCATGGTTGTCTCTTTTCGACATAAGCTTTGGCAAAGATGATATCGATTTCTTCCAAGGATCTTCCAGCAGTTTCTGGATAGAAGAAGAAGATAACTGGAACAAACAAAAAGTTCATACAAGCAAAGAACAAGTAACAACCCCAACCACTAGCAGCAATGAAAGGTGGAGTAAACATAACAACTGCGAAATTGGTTAACCAGTTAGTACAAGTAGAAACAGCAGCAGCAGCAGTTCTGGTTTTCAATGGGTTGATTTCTGGTGGGTAGACCCATGGCAATGGTAAGATGGTGAAAGCGAAGAAGACAATGAACAAGTAGATACCGACAACGGCACCTTTGGCATTTTCAGGGGTTGGATTAACAAGACAGGCAAAGGAGATAAGGAACGAACAACCTTGACCGACTGCACCAATGAGGAACAATTTTCTTCTACCTAAAGTATCAATAAGGAAGAATGATGGGATGGTGGATAAGGCATAAACAGTAGCGAAAACACCACCCAAAATCAAAGATAATCTATATTGTGAGAAATTGAAAACGGTTTGGTAGAACAACAAGGTGGAGTAGTAGATAGCAGCATTACAACCAGTCAATTGTTGGAAGAATTGAGTGGAAGAACCAATGATCATTCTTTGGAAATGAGCGGTCTTACCAGCAGTGAACAAATCTCTGAAACCATTCTTACCGGTTCTGGAAACAGCATCAACGATAACAGTAACTTCAGCAACAAGAGCATCATCGTCTGGAGCAGTATCGTTCAAAGCAGAAAGAACTTCGTAGGCTTCTTCTTGTCTACCTTGAGCAATCAACCAACGTGGAGATTCAGGCAATTGCAGGATTCCAAACAAAACCCACAAAGCAAAGAAAATTTGGAAAGCAACTGGGAATCTCCATTGGACAGAGGTGTTAACATATGATAAACCGAAATCCAACCAGTAAGCAACCAAAGTACCAATGGCAACAACGGCACCCTCCATATTAACTAATTTACCTCTGTTTTCAGCTTTAGACATTTCAGATTGCCACACTGGAATAGTGGCAGTGTTTAAACCATTACCAACACCAGTGATGACTCTACCGACGACGAATTGACCTAATGGCCAGTGTGGTCTGAAAGCAGTTGTAGAAATGACAGTACCGATGATAATAATAGTAGAACCAACAATGATTAATGGTCTTCTACCGATTTTTTCACCTCTAACCAAGGCAAAGATAGCTCCAAAGAAACATCCCAATTCATAACTGGCGGTGACAGCACCTTGGATGGTAGGATGATCTTTGGTGGCTGGGAATTCCCAGTTGAATTGTTCCCCGGAAATAAGACCAGACATAAGACCTTGATCATAACCGAAAAGTGAGAACCCGGTAACGGCAGTAGCAGTGACAGCAAAACGCAAAGCCTTACCTCTGAGACCAGCTGTTCTAGTTCTAGCTGTTAAAAAATCCATATTGTGAATATAATGTGTGTGTCTGTGTAAATTCTTCCTCTATAGTTGAAATGATTCCACAAGAAATTTGGTTAAGAAAATATTAAGAAATCCTTGTACGGTAAAGCTTGTATGGTATTCGGATTAAGAAAAAAATAATATGTTACCAGTACCTGAAATCAAATTAAAATAATAATTAGAAAGAAAGAATGGAACGCCAAGATAAAACAATAAGAGAAGAAAAGAAGGGAAGAAAAAAAAACAAGAAAAAGTGTTCTACAATAAATCTTGAAAACTCATGGGGAATCTACAAAATATTTATAGTCTGTGGATCCAAGGAGATCTGGTTTAAACAATCAAAGCATTTGAAAGTGCCCTACAAGGTTAAAATAAAAAAAAAAAATTAGAATGTTTTTTTTGGTAACAAAATTTTGTGTGTTTAGTATACAGTATTGGGATGCATTGTTTAATAGAGTGGAGGGAAAAAAGGAATGCACAATTTCTTAACCAAGAAAATAAATGCACAGTTGCTTAACCAAGAAAAAAGAAACAAAAAAATATAGTCGTGCATTGTGACATGCTTAAATTAGAATGTACAGTGACGTAAAATATTGTCAAGAGAATTTCTTAGCTTCAAGTCTCTCACGGCACTGGTTCGCGTCGAGTGGCAGCCAGGGGGCACTAACCCTTCTCCCCTCCCCAAACGCGCGTCTGAATGGAAATATACATGCTGTCTTTCCCCCGGATATTATACCAAAATGCAAAATTTATTATCACCGATCTATGCCAACTTATTAATAGCATGAAAAGAGGGGGGGAGGGGAAGGTGAATGGAGCAAAAACATAAATAATCTAATGTATTGTATTGTATTGTATTACTCTACACATTTCCTGGTTTATCAAAAACACCTTGGGAACCTTTGTTGGAACCTTCGCTTGAACCTTCGCTGGAACCCTTATTTGAACCAACCGAAATAACCTCCTTAGTTTCAAAGTCATCCTTTTCGATATCATCACCGTGAAGACCCAAGTTCTTGACTTCATCTTCAACTTCTTGAACGGACAATTTAGGCATGGTGGCAGCGACTCTCCATGTTTGTCTATTTTCAACGTAAGCTTTGGCAAAGATAATATCGATTTCTTCCAAGGATCTTCCAGCGGTTTCTGGGTAGAAGAAGAAGATAACTGGAACAAACAAAAAGTTCATACAAGCAAAGAACAAGTAACAACCCCAACCACTAGCAGCAATGAAAGGTGGAGTAAACATAACAACTGCGAAATTGGTTAACCAGTTAGTACAAGTAGAAACAGCAGCAGCAGCAGTTCTGGTTTTCAATGGGTTGATTTCTGGTGGGTAGACCCATGGCAATGGTAAGATGGTGAAAGCGAAGAAGACAATGAACAAGTAGATACCGACAACGGCACCTTTGGCATTTTCAGGGGTTGGATTAACAAGACAGGCAAAGGAGATAAGGAACGAACAACCTTGACCGACTGCACCAATGAGGAACAATTTTCTTCTACCTAAAGTATCAATAAGGAAGAATGATGGAATAGTAGATAAAGCGTAAACAGTAGCGAAAACACCACCCAAAATCAAAGACATTCTATATTGCGAGTAGTTGAAAACGGTTTGGTAGAACAATAAAGTGGAGTAGTAAATGGCAGCATTACAACCAGTCAATTGTTGGAAAAATTGGGTGGATGAACCAATAACCATTCTTTGGAAATGAGCAGTCTTTCCTGTGGTAAACAAATCTTTGAAACTACTCTTACCAGTTCTGGAAACAGCATCAACGATAACAGTAACTTCGGCAACAAGAGCATCATCGTCTGGAGTGGTATCGTTCAAAGCAGAAAGAACTTCGTAGGCCTCCTTTTCTCTACCTTGAGAAATCAACCAACGTGGAGATTCAGGCAATTGTATGATTCCAAACAAAACCCATATAGCAAAGAAGATTTGGAAAGCAACTGGGAATCTCCATTGGACAGAGGTATCAATATAGGAGAAACCAAAATCAACCCAATAAGCAATAAATGTACCAACAGCAACGGCTGCACCTTCCATATTGACCAACTTACCTCTGTTTTTAGCTTTAGACATTTCAGATTGCCACACTGGAATGGTAGCGGTATTCATACCATTACCAACACCCGTAACCACTCTACCAACTATAAATTGACCCAATGGCCAATGTGGTCTAAAAGAAGCCGTGGAAATGATAGCACCAATGATAATAATAAAAGAGCCAACGATGATTAATGGTCTTCTACCGATTCTTTCCCCTCTAATCATTGCAAAAAGAGCCCCAAAGAAACACCCTATTTCATAACTGGCAGTAACACCACCTTGAATAGTGGCATTGTCTTTGGTAGCTGGGAATTCCCAGTTGAATTGTTTCCCGGATATAATACCAGACATAAGACCTTGATCATAACCAAAAAATGAGAAACCGGTAACGGCAGTAGCAGTGACAGCAAGACGTAAAGCCCTACCTCTAAGACCAGCTGTTCTGGTTCTAGCTTTTAAAAAATCCATATTTTGTATCTGAGTAAGCTATTCCTCTATACTTGAAATTATCCCACACGGAATTAGATTAAAAAAATGTTGAGAAATACGTGTGTGGTAATGATTGTGTTGAACCCAAATTAAGAGCAAATAAGAGAGGTATTCTACAAGAAATGTTGAAAACTCATGGGGAATCTACACAATATTTATAACCCATGAATCCAAAAGGATCTGGTTAAACCAATCCAAAGCATTGGTAGAGTCCTACAAGATTTAAAGACCAAGAATTAAAGACCAGAAAAACAAGAATTGGAAAGTTTTCTTGATAATTTTCTTGATAGTTTTCTTGATAATGGAAATTTGTGTATAGAATATATAGTATATAGCATCTGGTTGCATTTATTATTAACGTGGAGGGGAAAAAGAAATGCACGACTTCTTAAATAAGGAAAAGAAAAAAAAAGAAAAAAAAAAAAATAGAGTGGGGCATTCTAACATGTGTAAAGTGACGTAGAAAAATTATCACAGAAAAAAAATTTTTTTCTTAGGTTAAGTCTCTTGCCGCACTGTTTTGGGTCGAGAGGCAGTCAGGGGCACTAACCTCTCAAATGCGCGCCAAAATGGACACATAAATGCTGCTTTATCCGAAGATGAGGTAAAAACAAAAAAAAAATTTTATTACAGATTTAATCAACCCCATTATAGGTGGATCTCTCGTTAACTTCCAAACCTGAGTTTTAAACTATAAATAATTTATATCAGGCAGGTGGAATTTACATATGCAAAGTGCATTCCCGCTTTTTTCTTTTGTTTTTTGTTATTTTTAATTTTACTTTCCGTTTCTCCTCCGGAATATTTAAAACTTTCACAAAGTCTGAATTAAGTAAAAATACAAAACCTTGCGTTTGTCAAAATAAAAAAAAAATTATACACACGTCTCAGAGCACAAACAGCTATGAGAACTAAAACTTCAAAAACAATTGCTCTTCTTCTATTTATTCTTTTATTTTCTTTTAGGATGTATTACTTTTGTGCATTGACTACCTGAAATAGACTGAGGTGTCGTGTAACGTACATGATGGTGGGCTTGTACACATGTTAATTTTTCTTGTGTTTTTATTTTTTTTTAATGTTCTTCTTTTAAGGAGACAATTTGTTCCAGAACGCTTAGAGGTGGTGTCGCTTTTTTGCGCATATTAGTCTCTCCCCCCGGGACAAACGGATGTATAATTATTTGAGACCCATCCACTGGCATGTTTCCCCACTAGCAAAAAAATAAACTATAAATGTAAACTTAGGGTTATATTAAACACATACTTGCCTAATATTCTTTCCCCACCGTTTAATAAAGGTGCATAATCGACAAAGTAAGAAAATATAAAAAAATATAAAAAGAAAAGAGTACCGGAGGAAGGTTATATCCTTATCCCTTTGTTTTATTTCGTGTAACATGATCAAGGTTAAAATATTTTGTGCTGCATCTGGCAAACAATAACAAAAAAGATTACCTGCTTATTTAGTGTGTGATGAGCTTAAGAATGGTTAATTAATAATAAAAACAAATTATGATACAAATTCCATCCTTTCGCCTCGGGTAAGAAGCAATGTTTGGTTGCTTTACATGAATAAACTTTTTTGCCTTTAAATTCTCATATTTGTTACTCTATTAGTCGGTGGATAATGAATTCCGCTTCCACTTCTCTATTAGTAAGCTACCATCCAACGTTTGGCAAGAAATAAAATATATGTTCCACAATACAAGAAAAAAAGAGTACTGTGAAAATGCGTGTGTCTAAATTTTTTTTTTTTTGGTTTTATTCCCACGGAACTTTAATGCCGAGGAAGAAATATAATTTTTTTTTCCGACCAATCAATTTTCTCCGAAAGTGGAGAAAAAATTTTTTCTTTTTTTAAACTCAGATTTAAGTTTGATTACATAACTAAACTTCATTGTTTTTGACATCACACTGCATAGACAATCCAGCTAAAAAAAGAAACGATTCTGGTGTAAAAAAAAAAAAAAAGCTTAACGGTGCATGCGTGCATATGTACAAAAACTCCAACCAAAAGTACAACAATCAAAACCATGAACTGATTTCTGAAACCATGATTGTACATTGTCTTTGTTTATCTTAAGAGGCTTAGAGGTAGAAAGAAACGAAGGAGTATAAGCGTGAGTGTGGGTGTGGGTGTGGGGAAGAAATAGTGGGGAAGAAAATAAACGGAAGACTCTGATTCGTGTTTGATAAAGATCCCTTGCTTATTAATCTTGATCTTTTTGTTTATGTAGAAGAAAAAGCATAAATCTATTTTAAAGTCTCATTGTGTGTGTGCGTGGGTGTGTGGGTGCGGGTAGGTGGATATGTGTTGTGTTTGCAACATTTCACTATACATGCTGTAAACACAAAGACCCGAGATGCTAAAAAAAAATTAAACATTACAGTGAGTTTCAGCTAACTAATTAAACAATTCCATCTCGTGGGGTTATTTAGTTGGTTCATTAATTTATTAATTTGGTTAATTTATTTGAAGAAAAAGAAAAAAAATGACATGTCTACCTGAAAGAGGAATAAGACCAGTTGCAGATGTATATTCCGCTTTTCAAACACACTAAAATTTCCAATACATCGGTAATAAACTTTGATAGTCCTAAGTCTCTTCGTTTCTGGGCTTCTGGGCTTCTTGGATGTATTTTCATTTTCTCTTGGAATTGAAAGCTATTACGTAAAAGAAGATTCCCATTGTTAACTAATAATTGGCTTCTAATATACTTTTTGAGGGAGTATTACAAACTCCGAGGTATTTAATTCAAGAAACGGAATTCGTGCTACCACCCCGGGGGAAGCTCCAACCCTTCCCCTCCTTTTTTCTTCCACCGTATCTGCCGTAATCGCTGCTTCACATTCGCAGTTCCGCCCTTACTACTTGTGGCAATGCTCCCGACTTTGTTGCTTTATGTCTCTTTGTAATTCTCCATAACGATTCACCTGTAACCATTATATTTTTGGGGTTTTTGGGGTTTTTTTTATTGTTTTATTGCATTTTATTTTGTGATTCCCATACGGTACAGCATATACGCCAGCTTACTATTCTCACTTGAGTCTAAACTTAGATAATACATAAGGCGGCTTGGGCATTGTGGGGATACAAGAAGACTGAAATAACGTACATATGTATAGGTTATTTCTTTTTTTGTATTTTTGCTTGTCTTCATAAATAAACTACCATTATCTATCCAATGAAAAGAATGCAAAAGTTTTACCCCAATTACTAGTGGTTATGAATCAAACGTTTTCGTAAGATATTTCCCTCAATCCCAAGTAGAATTCATTGTTTCTTCACCCTTTCCCCCCTCCTCCTTGTCTTCATCATTTAATTTTACTTTACGTAAGGTTAATTGTGATGATGCTTACGTCAGAATCGCTACATATTTCTTGGAGTCGTTTCGTCGGTATGCAGTGCTCTTGACTGTTGAATAATTTTTTTTTTCTTATTACTGTTCTGCAACCTAAAAAACCCCATAGCGCAAACGACTCCCCTCTTTCTTCTTTTATTGCTCGAACTCCACTCAACTCCACTTGTATCTTTATATTTCAAGAGAGGAGAAGCCAAGGTATTTTAGGCTGCTAACAGATTAATAAATGATGCATTTGAGGGATTATATCGATCTCTCCCTTCCCCCGCAATCACTATAGATGTACTACAGCGTTATGATATTGATGCTCAACCCTTTCGATACTGCTGCTGAATGGTCAAAAAAGTAAATGTGTACAATGGGATTGTATTAATCCTATCAGAACCAGAGTATGGAAACGTTCGGCACTATACAAACCATGTTCAGCGAATGATGTCAAAGGGGATCGCAAGTAGCAATTCCACAAATCATTCAGCTAAGAACCTCCCCCCCCCTCAAGTCCTATGTCGATTCATCTACTAACCAATTGGTATTTTCGACACATAGACTTATCAATTCTTCCTGCCAGAAGCGAGGACATTATTCGCCTGGGTTAGCAACTACTACCTACATATAATAAAAAATGCGTGCGATAACCCAGGAAACAAAATTACACCAAAGTGGCAAATACCCCTGCGAGCGATAAGGTGGAAGCAAAAATAAATTGATTTGTTCTACTGTATGTATTATCCCCTCCTCGTCAATACCCTCCCATACCTCCACAATGACACTATCAATACTTGATTTGGGAGAAGATATATTAACCTCCGAGCTCACCAGTTACTTGTGTCCGGAGGATATCTTTAAACTATTCAGTCTTAACAAAACATTATACGAAATATTCGAGCATTCTTCAATTATATTCCAGACTTTGTACAACAAAAAGTTCACCAACAATGAAAACAATTATACATTATCGCTCCAAGAAAAACTCAACTGGAAACAACTTTTCTACTTGCGTTGTAATAGAGAACAGAAATTCTACACTTGGGGTGATGCCGGTGGTGGCAGGTTGGGGTACAAGATGTCGGAAGTTCCTAAACAAAATTTGGGGAATGGGTTTGGATGGCTCGTACACACTCCTACAAACGTAACCCCATTCAACGATCATATCCTTGTTGATATTGCCGCTGGTGGGTATTGTTTTTTCATATTGACAAACGAAGGGGAATTGTGGTTCACGGGGATGGATTGGAAACGAGGGGAAGGAACATCTTCAACCCCAGGTCCAGTTGCCGATAAAGATTATCGACCAAATCCAGGAAGCATGGCTTTATTTACAATGGGGAACAACACTAATCAAACAGTAGGTTCAAGACGAAATCTCAGAACTGGAGTCGCACCAATTCCTTTAATGGGTGGGAGATACGCCAATGATGATGGTGAAGGTGATGATGGTGATACAGCTCCTGTTACAACTCCACCAACAGCTCCTACTAGTACTGAAATCCCACAAGGTAGACGTAGAATTGAACCAGTAACGTCAACATCAGAGCCTATGACTCACCCTCCTTCAAAAATCCAAGAAACTAGTATGATTTCGAGGTTATATTTACCGCCATTAGAAAGTTCGCCAGCAGATTTAAGGATTATCTCCATTAGTGCTGGTAGAGAACATATAGTTGCCTTGGATAACTATAATCACATCTATACGTGGGATTCAGGTACACGTTCCAACGTGGGGATATTACTTGATTTCCCTGGTATTTCACCTACAGCACCAGTTATCAAGATTGTTGCTGGTTGGAATCTATCAACGGCATTGATTGAAGGATATGGTTTAGTTGTGTGGTATACTAGAGTAGGAATCACAAAAGATCAGTTTATTGCAAAGGATTTCCGTTCCGAAGCCAAATATTTCATCGTGCCTTTTAGTAAAGATGATATTCAGGATTTTTCCGTTGGTTCAGACCATGTTATGTTTATTAGGAAATCAGACCAAAAATTGTATCAACTTAGATTCAATGTTCATGACTTTGCCACCAGAGGTGTTCCTATTGAAGTGGATGAATTAAGAGAAAGGACACAACCAATGGATAATTTTAATCAATGGAGAGCCGAACAAAATATGAATGTCATGTTCACGAAACTCAAAGGATGTTTTAACAATTTCGTGGTGTTCACCAACCATGATCAAGTATTATTCGGCAATATGAAACATTTATTACATCAAGAGGATGGGAACGAAGAAGGTGCCAAACCAATAATCATAGAAGAGTTCCAGGGGAAAAACATTAAAACCGTGGAGATGGGAGATTATCATTATTTGGCACTTACCGTCGATGGATCTCTTTTGAGTTGGGGGTCAGAACCAAGAGGATGCGGTTGTTTGGGCTTAGGGAATAAATTGAATGTGCAGGAAGATCACCCCAATGATGCTAAAATAGAAGGCACTGATTTGGTTGTATTGCGCCCGTTGAAAACTAGAACTCCACACTACAAGGGGAAATGGGTATCTATAGTTGCTAGTGGGTGGCAATCAGGAGGTATTTACGTACCTATAGAAGATGAGGATTGATGTGTAATTGCAGATGAAATCAAGGGCTTAGTATAGTATATACGATATACGATACAATAGAGAGAGTGTGTGTGTGTGCGTGACACAGGGGAGGGGAGCAGCAACCTATTACGTAAATATAGGATGTATACAAAAATTGAAACAATTGCATTAGAAAGTTTATATGTGATGACGTGTCTAGTATTGTTAGATGCCACTTCCTCTTGACAATATATCTCTTATTATTACCATTACTATTCTATTACCTGGAATGCCAAACAATAACAACAACAATCCTCTACCTCGTCGTATAACAGCTATCAAACTAATAAAGTTTATAAATTAATTGGTGCGGGGCGTGTACGAATGACCAGAATTTTAATTAGAAAATTTTTTTTTACTGTTGCCGCACTCAATGTTTTGGTTTCTTGTATTTTTGTTTTTAATTTTATTCTCCGTCATCCTCTCTCTCTCTCTCTCGCTTTTTTTTTTCTTTATTTTTTATTTTTTTTTTTTTTTCGCCTTTGGGGGGGACTAAAAATTTACTTTTACTTTCTCTTCAAAGTGTTCACACATTTTTCTTTTTCGTTTTATTTATTAATTAATTCATTTATTTATTTATTCATTGCTATAAAAAAACAATCAACTGATTAACCACCACCATCTAGTATCCACACACAACGAAACATTCTTTTGCTTCTTGGACTCTATCAGTAATAACAAAATCGCAACATCCAAGCATCTCCCCCAAAACAATGACTGAATTATCACCTAACACAGCCGACGTGGCTAGAAATATCACAGTCACCCCTGCTAGTAACACCGTATCACCAAAGAATTCCACCACTTCATCTCCACCACTACAACATCAAACTGCCTCCCACCAAAGAAAAGGCAGTATCGTGAACGGCTCCACTGGAGGCTCGCCTTCTCGAAATAGAAGCAACAGTAGCAGTGCGAATGCCTTGACCCCAACTCCTTCTCATCATCAACCAGCACACACATTAACTAGACAAAGAAGATCTTCCTCTTTGATCCAGCATTTGGAACCAGATACTTTAGATACGAAAATCGACCAAGCATTGAACCCTAACGTCAACGCCAACTGGGTCCACCAAAAGGGTGCATGGGTGATCCATATAGTTATAATCATGTTACTCAAGATGGTTTTCAACTTGGTTAGTGTTTTAGATAACGATTGGAGATGGACTTTGACTAATTTGACCTATGACATTGGATCCTATATTATGTTCCACCAAGTTAAAGGTACCCCATTTGAGTTCAATAGTGGTGCATATGATAATTTAACTATGTGGGAACAAATCGATAATGGAGACCAATACACTCCGTCCAAGAAATTCTTGATGCTGGTACCAATTGGATTGTTTTTAATCAGTACCCATTACTCAAACTATAATTTGAATTTATTTATTGTGAATGGTATCAGTTGTCTCTGTGTGGTTGTTCCAAAATTGGCTATTTCCCACAGGTTGAGAGTGACTTTATATTAATCATCAAGTCTGCGTTGGGAAAATCAAGAGAAGAAACCAGAGAGAAGAACGTAATTTAATTAATCTAATAAAGAAAAAGGAATAAAAGAGACACACATTCGAATACAAAGTAAGAAGGAGAACAGAAAGAGAGAGAGGAATGGACGAAACGTGATAAGTCTCTTGCATTAAAAGAAGACTCCATTAATATCTTTTATCAATTTATTTTACTTTTCTGATACTAAGTAATTCGTGTTTTTGTTACTGTTGATGTAGTTTTAAATTCGAAGGCGAATAATTATTATATATATAGTGATACTTTTTTTTTTTGGTAGCAATATACATTTCCACTTACACATTGATTACTCTCGTGTGATACTAAGCCGAATAACTAACAATACGAAAAACAAAAAAAAGAAAAACAAAAAAAGAAAACGGTCCGGGATTGAGTATTGGCAATTTACCTTATAATGTAATTAGAGTAGATTATATATGGTGTGACTCCGATATCAAGAAGTTTCCATTTGTGCGTTTCAAACGAGATCAAAGATTACGATGTTACTTTTTGGTTGATTGGTTCGATAAATTTTTTGACTCGGTACGGATTGTCACGTGTTGATAACCACGTTGGAACAATGTGTCCTGTACAGGCGGAGGATAAAAGAAACGGACAGAAAAAAAAAAAAAAAAAGAAATAATTATTATATATTGTTTATTAGATTGAAATTTTGACTTCGGCCCACTCACCCTAGGTAATCACGTTGCCCCAGTATAAATGAGAGATGCATGAAAAATTTCTCATCACATTTCACGTTTCTCCTCAACCAACAAAGTACCAAAAAAAAAAACATATAAATAGTTCAACGATTTTTCTTTTGTAATTTTTTTTTTTTATATATTTTTCTAATTGTTGTTTCCATTAGACAATAATCACTTATTTTCTTTAATCACTACTACAGAATGTCCCCTTACGCTTTATCTGAATCCCACAGACAATTGACTGAAGGTCACTTGAAAGAAACCGATCCAGAAGTTGACCAAATCATCAAGGATGAAATTGACAGACAAA
>JAKTVF010000185.1:0-22209 GCA_030557055.1 Candida tetrigidarum
AGAAATAGAAAAAAAAAAAAAAAAAAAAAAAAAAAAAAAACAAAAAAAAAAAAAAATTTAACACAAAAATAAAAAAATCAAATTCATTTAAAAAAAAATTAAAAAAACAAAAAAAAAAAAAAAAAAAAAAAAAAAAAAATCCAAAAGAAGATTATCAATTAATTTTCCAAATTTTTTTTTTTACCATTTTTTTTTAATTAATTAAATATTATCCATTACTTTGTTATAATACTTGAAATACTCACAGTTACAACTACACACCCCCTACAACTATTATCAAACGTACCCGTCAAACTACTACCAGTCTTTCTTTTATTTCCTTTTTTCCCAAGTATATAATTTTTTTTTTGTTCTGTTTTGTTTTCACACGTCACACAATGATTAAAACATTTAGAAAAAGTAAGAGAGCATCAAGTAATTCAAGTGGATCTCCTAAGAAAACTATATCTCGAGTATCTTCGGCCTCAAGCAATCAAACATCATACGAAGCATCTTTACAATCCCCTAAAAAAGTCATCAAGGCTCTATATGACTATGAACCTCAAGGTCCCGGAGAATTGAAATTCAGTAAAGGAGATTTTTTCCATGTATTGAGTGATCCTGATGATGAAGAATACAAAGAAGCAGAAGCAAATGGTTGGGTAGAAGCAACTAATCCCATGTCTCATATAAGAGGTATGGTTCCTATAAGTTATTTCGAAATATTTGATCGATCTCGTCCTATAGCACTAACTGCCAACCCACCATCAATAACTCCAACATCAGCATCAGCATCAGCATCTAATTCAACCTCACCACCAGCACCTGGATCAGCCTCAGCATCAACGTCAACTGCATCATCTACACGTAATAACTCCAATAACAATGGCATGGTGGTTGGTGGATCATCTACATCGCCAAAATCAGCGGTTCCAAAAACAAATTCAAATCAAACATTGTATGCTGTCACAGTCTATGAATTTAGTGCTGAAAGAGACGATGAATTAAATGTACAACCAAACGAAAATCTAATTATATGTGCCCATCATGATTATGAATGGTTTATAGCAAAACCTATAAATCGTTTAGGTGGTCCTGGTTTAGTTCCTGTTTCATATGTGAAAATCATTGATCTATTGAATCCAAATTCAACTTATGCTTCAATAGACACTTCTGATCGTAACCAAGTCATGCAAGTAATTAGTGGGTTCAATATACCCACCGTAGAACAATGGAAAGATCAAACTGCTAAATACCAGGCTTCTACTATTCCCCTTGGTTCTATTTCTGGTAGTAGGACGCCACCAATGTCTGCCACTTCACAATATTTTGATGCACAACAAGTTATGCCTGATCGTTCGAGTGTGAGTTCGTTGAGTGTATTAGAAGCCAGTGTTGATTCATATCAATTAGACCATGGAAGATATCAATATTTGATAACGGCAAGATTATCCAATGGTAAAGTTCGCTATTTGTACCGTTATTATCAAGATTTCTATGATTTACAAGTTAAATTATTAGAATTGTTCCCCTTTGAAGCAGGCAAAATGGAAAACTCCAAGAGAATCATCCCATCTATCCCAGGTCCATTAATCAATGTCAATGATTCCATATCGAAATTGAGACGAGAAAAGTTGGATTATTATTTATCAAATTTAATTGCTTTACCAGCTCATATATCTCGATGTGAAGAAGTGTTGAAATTATTTGAAGTTTTGGATAATGGATTTGATAAGGAAACTGATTCTATGAATAAACGATATTCAAAACCAATTAGCCAAAAATCAACTTCCCATCAAGATAGATTATCTCAATATTCCAATTTCAATGCTTTGCAACAACAAACTAGAGTATCTGATCCAACCACGGCCAATTCCAATGATTCAACTACCCTTAGATCAAGAGAATCATCAACAACTAATTTAACTTCACCTCAAGATTCAGGATTATTGAAACAACCTAAAGTTAAAGTTAAGTTTTATTTCGATGATGATATCTTTGTATTATTACTCCCTACAAATTTACGATTACAAGATTTGAAAACAAAATTATTTAAACGATTAGAATTGGATGATTCTGAACAACATAATTTCGAAGAGGCTAAATCTTCTGAATCGGTTCATTTATTCTTGAAGAATGATTATGAAGATTTCTTGAATGAAAATAATATCAGTAGTATAAATTTCAATAATGAAGTGCATCAAGAGAAATTACAAGAATTTGAAGTTGATGATGATGAGAAATTCCAAAGTGTTTTATTTGATAAATGTAAATTGACAATATTAGTCAATTAATTTAAAAGAAAAGTTGGTTGTCTATATTGAATGTGTTGCCAAAAAATAAAGAATTTGGGAGAAGAGAGATTTTCATGATGAATGTTTTGTTGTTGCAGTTGTTGTTTTAATGATTCTTAAAATTTGTGTTTTTATTTTGTATTATATTATATTTTAAGTAAACCTTCCTTTTCTGTCTTAGATCTTTTATTATCTTTAATCTCTAGAAGTATATCTACCTATCTACATAAATGTAGTCAGGGGTTCGTAATTTGAATAAATTATTGTAGATACGCAATTTACCTTCTTCGTGACACGCACTCCCCTCCACTTCCTGCACAAGAAGGAGAAAAAAAAAAAACTTTAAAACAAGAAAAAATCACGAATAATCAAAACAAAACACACTTATCATTCACACACACGTACATGCCCAAGGGTATATATAAAAAAAACAACCCACACTTCAATAATGATGTTTAGAGGTATGCTAAGTAGTATACTATCATCTATAGATAAGATTGATAAAAAAAGTTACGTGGATAGTGATGAAGAGTATGAACAAGGAACCAGTGGTTCATCGCGTACTTCCAAATCCAAAACAAAAGAAAAGTCAACGTCAACGTCAAAGACCAAAAGTAATTCAATTGAAGGTGGTGATAATGATGATGATGATGAAGGTAGTGGTGGTGGTAAGGAAGATGATGACGGTAATGATGAGAGAAGGGGAAGTCAGATAAGTACGAATGATAATAGTACTGGTAGTGATACAGATAGTTTTCATGATACAATTGAAGATATTCAAGTATCTAATAACTTCGACAAAAATGATAACATTAAAGATGATTCCAATGAAGAAGACAGTGATGAATTCCATGATACTATTGAAGATATGGAAATGCCTGATCAATCCGGTAAAGTTGATATTGATGAAGTTGAATTACATAAAATTCAACCTCCTGAAATGACTCAGATCCCAGATGAATCACCGACCGATGAAGATATGGATAAAGATGAAGATATGGATACTGATGGTGATGAGGAGGAAGAGGAGGAACAATCACGACCACAATCACAAAAAACAGTAATAATACCATCGTTTGAAGATTTTAATATTCCGGACCAAATTGATAATGATGATCATGATGAGGATGGTGATGATGATATAATGGAGATAGATGAGTCTGAAGTATTAATTAAACCTCGAAAAAGAAGAGGACGACAGATTGAAATTGAATCAAGTGATGTGTCTCATGATCAGGATGAAGTGTTACCTGATCAAGATGAAGTGTTACCTGATCATGATGAAGTGTTACCTGATCAAGATGAAGTGGTACCTGATCAAGATAAAGTGGTACCTGATCAAGATAAAGTGTTACCTGATCAAGATGAAGTGGTACCTGATCATGATGATGTGTTACCTGATCAGGATGAAGTGATACCTGAACAAGATCAAGTGGTACCTGATAATTCTAATGAGGAATCTACAAACAACCCCAAGGATTTACAATCTACTGACAACGCCAAAGATTCACAATCTACAAATAACCCCAAGGATTCACAATCTACTGACAACGCCAAAGATTCACAATCTAATGACAACCGTGATGAGACTCAATCTCCAAGAAACAACTCCAAAGATCCCCAATCCCCAAGAAACAATAACAATAACATGGACAGCGATAAGAATAAGGGAACGAATTTCACATATGGTCCCACATCACCACAATCTCCACAATCATCAACATCCAGTCAACCAAGACAAAGTCCCATTAATCTACAACAACTGACTACATCACTGCATCCAACTCCCATACGTCATCCAACCAGCATGACATCCACATCTGTCATAGCTGCAACAGGTGCAACAGGTGAAACTACAGTATCACATCGTTCACCATTATCTCCGCCACCTCCAACAGTAGAGGAGCAACTACAGCGATTCGAAGAACGTACACGAGCTCCAACAGTAGAGGAGCAACTAATGCGATTCGAAGAACGTACAAGAAGACCAGAACGTGCAGAACCAACAGCAGAAGAACAACTTAAGCGATTCAATGATCGTATGAGGATAACACCAAGTCTAACACCAACAACATCTCCAAGTTCACGTAGGTTGGATTCTACTGTTGAAAGAACACCAATAGCAGCGTCACCTCTCCAGTCACATAATATTCCACAACATAATGACCTGAATTCATCGCCAGAAATCAATCATTCAATGAATGGTAATAGTCCTCTGTCATCAACACCAATACCATCCCAACGTATTGAATCACCATCACCAACCAAAGAATCCAACCCCGCCTCCGATTCAACCAGAGTTATTGGGAGTCAACAACCGGAAGTACCAGTATTACAATCATCACCTACAAAGCTGCCTAGTACGGAAAATGACGATTTGATAATTAATGATGGGGAGATTTCAGTAACGGACAGTATATTATTCAGACAAGATACTAGTGCCAAAGAAAATGAAACAGAAACAGTACCTCGAGAGGAACAACATGATAAAAATACAGGAAATACAAATGCCGATGTCCTTGATGGTATATCGTCACAGATTGTTACATCGCGAACTAATCTGGTAGAAAAAAGAGTTCTTGAAGAAGAAGAAGATAACGGTGAAAATAGCGAAAACACTTCAAAAAGAAGAAAATTAGATGATAGCGAAGATAAATCCGAAGGTGAACTTCCAGCAGAGCAAATCCCAGAAGATGTACCAGTAGAACAGCATGGTGTGATAACTGACGAAAGAGTAAACTCTGCTAGCATATCTCCATCAATATCAAACTTGCTTGGTGTGCAATCGTCTCCCCATCGATCAGAAACTATTCAAAATCAGGAACCTGTGACACTGAATGAAAAAGAACATGTTTCCAATAGTCAACCAGAACATAATAATGAGGTTCAATCAGATCCAAATACTCAAAACACAGAAACAACAGAGAAACCAACAAGTTCGTTGGAGACAAATTCAACACTTGTACCTGAAGTATTTACATTTCTGGATAGCGAAAATGAAAATCAAGCGATTCCACCTACACAAACAGATGTTACACAGCTGCAACCAACAAATCAACAACTAAATGCTTCACAGCCTGATATACCAACCAGTCAAATCAACCCAACTATCCAAAGTTCTAATAAAGTCGCGGAAGTAATGACAAGTCAAGATGATGGTAACAAGAAATCAAAACCTGTTAGTAAACCTATATCTCCATCAAGAATTCAAAAGAGTAAGAATGTCCTTAGAATCTTAAATAGTTCTGAAGAAGAATCTGATGATGGTGGTGAAGCTGGTATTTCAGAACCAAGACCAACACAAGCACCTGAACCTGCACCTGAACCTCAACCTGAACTCCAATCTCAACCTCAACCTCAACTTGAACTTCAATCTCAATCTCAACCTCAACTTGAACCTGAACCTGAGCCTCAACCTCAACCTCAACCTGAACCTGAACCTGAACCTCAACCTGAACCTGAAACGCAAAATGAACAGGAGCAATTAAATCATGAAAAGAGACGCTCCCCTAAATTGTTTGTGTCTGATGACGAAGAAGTTGAAGAACCAAAATCACTGCCAATAGCTGTACCTGCTCTTGAACCTGTACCTGCACTTGAACTTGTACCTGCACTTGAACCTGTACCTGCACCTGCACCTCAACCACACAGGCAACATTTACAGGAACAATTGAATCATGAAAAAGAAGGCTCTGCTAATTTATTTGTATCTGAGGACGAAGAAGATGAAGAATCAGAATTATTACAAGTAGCTGCACCTGCACCTGCACCTGAACCAATGGCGCTAAATGAACAAGAACAACTGAATAATGAAAAGGGACGCTCCCCTACATTGTTTGTACCTGATGACGATGACGATGAAGCTGAAGAATTACAATTACTGGCTGTATCTGCACCAGAACTAGAAGCACAAAATCAACTGGTGCAATTGAATCATCAAGATGAAGCCCCGTTGGTTGAGAACCCACCGGCAATTGAGACACAACAACAAGTGGAAGCAGTTGTTGTTAGTACAAGAGTAACCACCGAATTAGTTAGTGAACAAGAATCTGAAATTACAGGACCACAAGAACCTCGTGAGAGAACCTTGACTAATACATCAGATGCTGCAATGGAAGTGATTCAAAACAATCTCATTCGAATTTCGAATCTTGCTCAAGAACAAGTCCTACTGGAAAGAGCTGAAGAGAAAAAAACAGGAGTGAACCCAATCAAGCAACGATTAGCTAATTTGGAAAAGAGAGCTCGCGAAGAGGCACGACGGGAAATAGCTGAAGACGAAGCAAGAATCCAAAGGGAAGATGTCATTATGGAAGATGCTGCTCCTGTAAGAGAACCTTCTATTGTAACCAATGCGTCGAATAAAACACTGGAAACTACTACAACAAACACACCAATAAACAGAAGGGAAAATACATCCATGATCAGCGACTTAAGAAGAGGACTGGCTAGTTGCAGAAACGATAAACAGAAAGAAAATAGTGCAAGACAAGTCACTGAAGAAGAAAATGCTGAATTGGTTCAAACACCAGCTACTGTTGATAAACAAGATGAAATTCCAATTGATGATTTACAATCTCCTGCAACAGCAATGCCTGACTCTGCAATACCTCCATCCACAATACCTCCATCCACAATGCCTGCATCCACAAGACCTGAAACTGCAATACCTGAAACTACGCCACTTGTTAATTCTATACCAGAACTGGTAACCAATAGGGCCGTTTCTAGAAATTCAGAACAAAATGAAATAGAGACAAGAGAACCTGTTCAGGAAGCACAATCGAAACGGATCCAAGAGGACTCGGAATCAACTGATAACCAATATGAAATGTTGCAACAGGTATTCTTAAGAAGTCTAAAACAATTCGAAACAGCTAAGGAGGAACTCAAAGAAATCAAAGAAGGAGTTAGAAGATTTCAAAATATGATGGACTCAATAAAAGGAGACTTAGAAACATTCCCACTGCTATTGAAAGCAATCAAAGAAAAAAATCAAGGTGCTGCCAATGAAGACCAATCTCATGGTGGTGAGCCTGCGAGTTTAACTCAAGATCAACTATTCGTCCAACAAGAAGACGAACAAGAAAAAGACCATCAGAATGTCGTTGTAAATAATGATGCTATGGAAGTTGATGATGCTATAGAAACTGCTGACGCCATGGAAATTGATGAAGAAAACGACCCGTCAAATGAGAAAAACTTTGAAAACAATGCCCAGCAAACTGCTAAAAAAAAAGTTCCACCAGGTGAAATTGAAACAAATGTAACTCATAATGGTACTGGTGATTCAGATGATATGGTTGTCGATGTTCTTGAGGAATGCGCCAATATTATCAGAAACAGAAATGAAACTCATATCAACAACATAACTGAGACTCAAGAAACTTACGATGACTCGTTGGAAGATAGTGATCCGGATTTTGCAAAAGAGATGGACAAGAAAGATGCAAAGCTTCATGAAACTAGTTCCAGCAAACATATCAGTGCGGTTTTGAATACAAATAATCCGTCGACTGAAGCGAGGCAGTCTCAAGAAGCTGTAAAACATATATCTACCGTGGATCAGGATAACAATGAACCTAATGCACCGACTAATAGCAATGAGATTAACCCACCTTCACAAAACACTGTCAGCCAGGGAGAGGTTAGTGAGGAACAAACACAAGGTCAACGAGATGATAATTGTACCTCACAAACATCAAGTTCTGGAAATCACTCAAATGACAGAGAAACAAGTAATACTACTTCTGCTTCATCGACTTCTCCTGTTCAATCAACAATCCAAGGAGATGGAGCTATAAACAATACCAGTAATCCTGAGACAGTTGTGGAAAATGTTTCTGCTTTACCAACTGTTATAGAACAAATTGATGGTGTTGACACCATTGTCACTGATCGCATTATGGATACAGATAATGAAAAGGAAAACGATATCGATATCGATATCGATAACGTCTCAAAAGGGAATGTTGATACCACTATAATTCCAAACAAATTGGTCTCAGAAATACCTTTACCAAATTCTGAAGGAGGATCCTTATCGGACGGTGATAAAAAGGCAGAAAGTTCCGATGATGAAGAGGATGACGAAAATATTCGAAAGGTTTCTAGAGGACACTCTGCTCCCAGATTGGATCCAAGTGAATCTGAGTCCGACGAACCATTATCGAGTTCTAAGAAAGAATCATTATTGAAAGATGGAGAAGACGAGGCAGAAGATTCCAATGATGAAGAGGGTAACGAAAAAATTCGAAAAGTTCCAAGAGGATATCCCTATAGATTGAATTCAAGTGAACCTGAGTCCGAAGAACCAGCATCAGAATCTGAGAACGACCCCTTATTGGAAGTTGATGACGAAGCAGAAATGACCAATGATGAGTCCAGTGGAAGAGAAAATGATGACAACGAAAACCCATTGGGCGGTTCAAAGAACGTGCCGGAAATTTTAGAGAGGATCAAGCAACATTACAAGAACGATGGTGAAGAGGTAAAAGGAGACCAGTCAACAACTGAAAATGCAACAGTTAATTCTTCTGCAATGATTGATGGTGTACAAAAATATAGTTCTCGTCCTTGGCATGGCCATAGAGGTGCGGAAACCAGTCTGGAGGACGCTGATTACGAAGCAAGTGACTCTGAAGGAATTACAAATGCTAAGGAATCTGTTTTAACTTTAAGAGGTCGTAAAGTTTTAAGAAATACGGAAATTCCAAAGGTGTTTCTTGCTGAAATCAAAGAGAATATTGTTCCTCATGAACCGTATTCATCAGATTTTGTCACTGATCTTATCGACGAACTGTTAGAATACAATAGCAATCCAGAGTATAAAGAAGTGGTGTCTTCTTCTGCGACTTCTACTTCAAGAAATAATAAAGCTAATCGTGCCAAAGCTAGGAAAAAAAGTAGAAAATCACATACAGCAAAGACCCATAAGGTTCGTGCATTATAATTAATAAACGTGTATTAAATATTTATTTCAAACATTTTCTAACCTAGCAAGTCATCCAAAAAGTCAAGATCTTTGGTATTTTCAACTTTTGATTTTGTATTTGGATGAGACTTCTCTCGACTCTCAGTGATGTTTTGATCTTTTATACTTAGTTTGCTCATAATATCATCAAAATTGTCAACATCATCAGTAGGTTTAGGCTTATCTGCGGATACCCCCAATAATGTATCAATATCATCATCTAAATCAGAATGTTTGATCCCATCATTTTTCACTATTTTTTCATTCAAATATGCTAATTGCTTAGCATCTTCATTATTAAAATTATTAATATCAATGACTTTACTCTTTGTGTGTTTTTTATTCTTATTACTATCATCGTCATCAAACTTCTTCTTGATTGTATTGTAAAATTTCTCTTGTTCAACCAATTTCTGTCTTTGTGCATCCTGCTGTTTCTCCTCTTCTGTTAGATTCCGTATATTGGACTTATTTCTTTTGTTATCCAAGGAAGTGGTGACTATTTTGTCAATTGCTCCAGTTGAAGATTGTCCAACTACAAACCCATCTAATATTTCATTGGGTATATAATTGACATTCGCTCTCTGTTTCTCTTGTTGTTTCTTAATATACATGTCATTATAATCATCTGTCTCCTTGTTTAAATCTTTATAGCTTGAAATCCCATACTCTTCTAAGAAATTGTCCGACATCTTATTGTTTAACATTTTCCTATTCTTCTTTGGTTTAACATCTAGATTATTGATGAATTCTTGTAGATTAAACTTCTCGGGTTGCTTGGATTCATCGTACATTTCCTTCTGTTTGTTTTCATCAGTTCCCAAGTATATTCCATCTAGATCTTCCTCGACGTTATCACTTTTGCCCTCGATACCCTCCTTCTCTTCTTGCTCTTGCTCTTGTAAATTTTGAAGTATTTGTTGTTTGATCTTGATCTTTTGTTCAATTGTTAATTCATCATTCTCAGATAATTGAGGGTAGAAATGGTTAATCAACGCCTCGTCAACATCAGAATCCCATTCATCGTCAGAATCATCAAGTACTATCTTATTATCAACTGTTGTTTTCTTCTTGGAACTCCATTTAGGACGCGACAAGTTCTGTGCCTCTTCGTCGTCATTACCTCTTCGTGGAAGGATATCATGTTTTTTCATATACTTGTACTTTGCCTTCTTATCCCATTTTGAATTTTTCAAAACCATGGTGGTGTTTGCAACTTGTGAACTTGTGGATGTTTCTAAAAAAAAAAAATTAATCCGTCTTTTTTCAATTTACGTGGTTGTATTTTCCGCTTTTTAATTTTTTTTTTTTTTTTTTTTTTTTTTTTTTCATTTTTTTTTTTTTTTTTTTTTATTTTCCATTTTATTTGTGAACGCAAATTCTCCAAATTTTGAACGAAAATTTTTCGTGACAGATCAGAACTTTAATAGTAACTACAAAGTAACGAACTACTACTACTGCTACTACAACAACCATGTCTGATGAAAAAGGAAAGTCGTCTGGATCAAGTTCCAGTGGAGCTCCTTCCAAATCGATCGAAGAATTATTGAAATTGTTAGCATTGGGTCAAGAATTATCTCCAGCACAACAAAAGGAAATGAAAGATTATAAATTCTGGAAAACCCAACCAGTTCCTTCATTAGATGAGAAAATCACCGAAGAAGGACCTATTGATAAATTTAAAACCCCTGAAGAAGTTAGAGATGAACCATTACCTTTGATCGAACAATTCGAATGGAGTACTATAGATATCGAGAATGATAAAGAGTTGGACGAGTTGTATACATTGTTATATGACAATTACGTTGAAGATGTAGATGCTAGTTTTAGATTCAAATACTCTCGTGAGTTTTTCCAATGGGCTTTAAAACCACCTGGTTGGAGAAAAGAATGGCACGCGGGTATCAGAGTTAAGGCAACTGGTAAATTGGTTTCATTTATTGCAGCCACCCCAGTTTCTGTCAAATTGAATAAATCTGGCAAGAGAATTGATTGTGTTGAAATCAATTTCTTGTGCATTCACAAGAAGTTAAGAAACAAAAGATTAGCACCGGTGTTGATTAAAGAAATCACTCGTAGAGTCAACAAGCAAAATATTTGGCAAGCTTTGTATACTGGGGGGTCTATTTTGCCAACTCCAATGGCAACTTGTCGTTATGAACATCGTCCAATAAATTGGTCTAAATTAAATGATGTTGGGTTCAGTCATTTGCCTGCAAATGAAACCAAGAGTAGCATGGTTGCCAAATACACTTTACCAAACGCCACAAAATTGCCTGGATTGAGACCTATGACTGAAAAGGATATCACCACCGTGTTGGCATTATTGCACAAATACCAAGAAAGATTCGACATAGTACAACTTTTCAGTGAAGAGGAATTCAAACATTGGATGTTGGGCAATAATGCCAATGGTGAAAGTTCCAATGTTATTAAGAGTTATGTCGTTGAGAACGATAAAGGAGAGATTACAGATTATTTCTCCTACTATTTATTACCATTCACTGTTTTAGACAATGATCATCATGATGAATTAGGAATTGCATATTTGTTCTATTATGCCACTGATTCTGCTGAAACTCCTCAATACAAGAAAAGATTGAATGGTTTAATCAACGATGCATTGATTACCAGTAAGCAATATGATGTTGATGTGTTTAACTGTTTGACTTGTCAAGACAACACATATTTCCTTCATGACTTGAAGTTTGGTGCTGGTGACGGGTTCTTGAATTACTATCTCTTCAACTACAGAACTTTCCCAATGAATGGTGGTATTGATAAAGATACCAAAGAGGTGTCGAAAGACCAAACTAGTGGTATAGGTGTAGTATTATTGTAAGTACCAATATATATATATATATATCATTAAGTAAGGAATACCTGCTGAACTGGAACATTCTTCCATCTCGATATTTTTCTTTTTTTTTTGCTTTTTTCGCTATTTCGCAATCAAAGGCTATGAAGAATTTTTTTTTAATTTTTTTCAAATTAATTTTTTTTTTTTTTTTTGACAATCTCATCCCATCAGTTTTTCCTTGTATCACATTGATATAAACCCCCCAAAAAAATACAATGATTTCATCAAGTACATGGGTACCAAGAGGATTTGCCTCTGAATTTCCAGAGAAATATGAATTAGACGATGAGGAAATGGAAAGAATTAACGCAATGGCTAACTTGGAACTTAATGATGCCAGAGAACAATTAGCTGAAGCCCAAGCTGAAGAAGAAGAAGATGAAGAAGAGGAAAAAGAATCTACATCAGCACCATTAAAAGAACAAATTGAAATAGACGATGACTTGAAAGAGTACGATTTGGAAAACTATGACAATGATGGCAAAGATGATGAATTAGAAGGTGAACAAGTCACTATATTCCCAGGTTTATCCAATACCGATGCCAAATTACTACAAGATGAAAGCGGTGAAGGTGACCAATACTTGTCTTTACCAACAGAAGTAGACGAACAAGAAGAAAAGAAGGAAAATCAAATCTATCCTACCGATAACTTGATTTTGGCTACTAGAACTGAAGATGACATTTCATTCTTGGACATATATATCTACGATGATGGTGCTGGTGCTCCAGCCGGTGCCGAAGAAGAGGAAGAAGATAAACTAGATGCAGATGTGGCCAATGGTATGGTTAGAGAATCTACTTTGTATGTTCATCATGATATAATGTTACCAGCTTTCCCATTGTGTGTCGAATGGGTCAATTATAAACCTGGACAGGCAGAAGGAGAAGATTCATCCAACAACAACAACATAGGTAACTTTGCTGCTGTCGGTACATTCGATCCACAAATTGAAATTTGGAACTTGGATTTTGTCGATAAAGCATTCCCTGATATAATCTTGGGAGAACCAAACCCAAACTCATTTGCGGCTAAAACCAACAAAAAATCAAAGAAAAAGAAGAAGTCAACTCAACATATCACAACTCACCACGTGGATGCTGTGTTATCCTTGTCACATAATAAAATCCACAGATCAGTTTTGGCATCTACCTCAGCTGATAAAACTGTTAAATTATGGGATTTAAATAGTGCCTCTGCTGTTTGTTCTTTCAACAATATTCATCACAACAAGACCGTCTCTTCTTCACAATGGCACCCTCAAGAAGCATCCATATTATTGACTGGTGGGTACGATTCAACTGCTGCCCTCACAGATGTCAGAATTGCTGCTGGAGATTCATCAACTTCAGAGTCTTCCAAATATTATTCTGTAGTAGCTGGTGAAGAAGTTGAAAATGTAAGATGGGATGCATCCAAACAAGAAGTATTCTATGTTGGTACTGATAATGGTAATGTGTACAGTTTTGATATCAGACAAGAATCAAAACCATTGTGGACTTTACATGCTCATGATGCAGGTATTTCCTCATTGGATGTTAACAGTTATGTTCCAGGTATGTTAGCTACTAGTGCTATGGGAGAAAAAGTTGTCAAACTCTGGAAATGTCCACCACAATCTGACTCCGGTAAACAACAAGGTCCATCAATGGTTTTATCCAGAGATTTCGGGGTTGGAAATGTCTTGACTACCAGTTATGCTCCAGATATTGAAGTTGCTGGTAATATGGTTATTGGTGGTATAACTGGAGGATTAAAGATGTGGGATACTTTCAGTAATAGTTCTGTTAGAAACAGTTTCAAGGATGAATTAAGAGCTTTGCAAGTACAAGCTAGAGAACATGCCAAAAAAATTGGTCGTGCTTCTAGAATTGCCAGAAAATACAATTCCAACAACAGTACAGAAGAAATCATGACTGTTGAGGCTGGTGGATTAAAAGACGAATCTGATTCTGACAGTGATGAAGGTGTTGAAGACCAAGAAATGTCCGAAGACGAAGAAGAAGAGGAAGAAGAATATTAAATAGAACCATGATCAAACATCCGTATAGATAAAAAGAATATATATAATACGTTTAAATATCTGCATCAAGCATACAATTTAAAAAAATATATCATGGAGATTAACACTGTCTTATAATTTACTTGCAAAGACTTTGACCAATTCATCTTCTGAAGCTCCACTGGAAATAGAGTCGTCGACAATTCCATCAATACTGACAGTCGGAGTGACATGGACACCAACACCTCTGAGGTATTTTGTGAAATATTTCACATCAGCAGTAGAACCATTACCTTTATTTTCTGGTTCCTTGCTTGGTTTGATGAATAATTGTTCCAAAATTTCTTCTTTAGGGATACTAAAGTCAAACTTACTAGCAGCAACAACATCATAAATCTGTTCATATATCTGATTATTGGTCAATTCAGTAGTAGTAGTCGACCAAAAGTGTTCTTTATTTTCAAACAATACTTTGGAAAAGTTCCAAAACTTGTAAATTGAGTCTTCAATCTGTTTTTCACGTAATAATTTGGAATAAGCCAAGGAAAACTCATTCAATAAAACAGAATTGGTGTGCCATGGTTGGATAACATTAACATATACGAATTGGAATTTTCCTGGATATTGCTTTTCTAATTCTGGGATCACTTTGCCGTATAATTTCAAAAACAATTTGGCACTAAATGGACAATTGTAATCCAAATACAAGTTAACAATATGTGGGACGGTTTTGGTTTGCACCAATGTCTTCACAGTCAAGTAGTAATGTGTACCAGAATATTTAGGAGAAATCATTTCATCAATCGGTGTCGTTACAAGGGGAGAAAGGGATACAAAAAGAAAGGAATTATAGTTTTTTTTTTCTATTAGATTCTCTTTTGCGGTATTTATTAGGTTTTAATCAAGCAGCCACACTATTAAGCAAGTGATAATAATGTCGTGTACATGACCCCGAAAAATCTGGAATCATGGATTCCACATGAATCTTCTAGTACCTTATAATTGAACCTTCTATTATACAACTACGCCAAGAAGTATAATTCACCCCATCAACAACAAGCGTATTTTTTTTTTTTTTGCAATACAATGAGTACTGCAAAGATAGATCACAAATCACAGAATGCACCACATCATGAAGTGTCATCGTCGTCGTCAGAGAAGCTATCGCCATTGGATGAGCAAGCAATTTCATTATTCCAACAAGCAGTTGAGAGAGAAGCACAAGGGCTTATGTCCGATGCCGTTGATCTATACAGGAAGGCATTTCGAATGAATGATCAAGTTGATAAGCTTTACAGAACAGTTCATTTACCTGCAGCAATACAGAAATTGAAAAATGAAAAGGGTGATAATTATCTTCAAAAAGTTGATGAACATCAGGTGTCGGAGATTGATGTGGATAAATTGATTGCTAGTTTTCATAATATCGATGCATCTCCTCCGGATCCATTAAATTCCGACCCTGATCATGCGGCATTAACTATCAAGTTTTCGAATTTGAATCTAAAACAAGAAACAATATTTTCCAACCCTGTATCTCCATTGGTACATCTACCCAATGAAGTATGGGTGTACATCATGGAAATCTTACTCGAAGAATCTCCTGTTAGTTGGATGAACTTGTCAATTAGTTGTAAAAAATTTGCATTTTTGGGATTGGGTCAACCTACAATATGGCGACAATTGGCACAACTAGTATATGGGAAACAAGTGTATGATACAACACCTAACCCCATGTCTGATTTGTCAACAATAGCCACAAATAATAGTTACAAGTCTATATTGTCAAAGTTCCCATTTATCAAATTCAATGGGTGTTATATTTCTGTGGTGAACTACCACTCTGAAGGGGGTAAAGCTGAGTTTAGTTCCAGTTGGTCTAACCCAGTAAGAATCATAACTTATTACAGATACTTACGTTTCTATCCTGATGGAACAGTTTTAAAAGTACTATCAGTATTACCTCCTGAACAGGTTGTCAAGTATCTTATCAAGGGTAAATCAACACTACCCACGATATCCGAAACTGGTGTACCTGTGTATCTGAGTGATGAGCATAGACAAAGTCATAAAATTCAGGTGGGAACTTGGACAATGACACCAAATGGAGAAGTTCATATTACTCTTGAACATGGCTCTATTGGTTATTTGGTTTTCCATTATTTTTACGATATAAAGAGTATTGGATCACATAGACACAGCAAGTTGAAATGGCTCAAGTATTATTCAGTGAGAAAACCTGTGGAAACAGGCGATGGTGAAGATGAAGAGGATGATCGAGCAGGTGAAGTGATGGACTTTTCAATTAGAAATGAAAAACCATTCAAATTCCTGAGAGTTGGTAGTTATACATTAGACACATGACTCTATGGATCCAAACAAAAGTACAATTAGTTTTTTCTTTTATCATTTTATAGATTCCTATATACGTTCCGAACAGTAACTTGTTCCACAATCTCCAACACTGATGTTTATATCCAACGCGTCAAATAGTGTTTATTGGTTGGTGGATTATTTTGCAATCAAAAAAAAAAAAACCTTATATACACGGATAATTATCCCCTAGCACACGACTAAATGAAAAAATTTTTTTTTCCATCGAAAATTTATTATTCTTTTTTTTTTCATTCATTCAACTTTGTTAGTAAGGTAAAAATTTTCTCTGTCACACAGAAGATTTGATTTTTCAACAGACAACAAATCAAGTGACAAGGAAACAATTACCTACCCAACTAATAAGATGTCACGTTTCTTTGTTTCAGGATACACATCTGATTCTTCATCTGAAGAAGAGGATTTATTGAGTACCTCCGAAGACGAATTATTATCTTCCTCTGGAGAAGAAGATGGAGAAGGAGCTGAATCAGACAGCTCATTTTTCAATGACGAAGATGAAGAGGAATCTGACGAATCCAGTTCTGATGAAGATAGTGGTCGTCCATCTGGTCCAGCATATTTCTTGAAGAAATCATTTTTGAAAGGTTCAGGTGGTGACGATTCCGATAGTGATAGTGATGACGAAGGTCGTAAAGTGGTCAAATCAGCCAAGGACAAATTGTTGGATGATATGAAATCATCAATTGAAGTCATAAATTCAAACAAATACACCAACAATTGGAACATTGTTTTGAATGAGTTTGATAAATTTGCTAGATTCTTGATCAGATGTAACCAAACCAACATTGGTACTCCAAGATTCTACATTAAATTATTGACTAGTTTGGACAACTCTATAACAGAAACCATCAACAATGAAAAAGACGACAAGACTTTGAAAGCCGATGAAGCTAGATCATTCAATACTTTGAGACAAAGAATCAAGAAACAAATCAAGGAATACCAAGTCTACTACGATTTATACAAGGAAAACCCAGAAGAATTTGATGACAAAGAAAATGAATCTTTGGAAACCCTTCATACTGCTGTTATGGAAGGTGGTAAAGATGAAAATGAAGGTGCTAACCTCCAACCAAACAGAGTTTTGAGTCCTGTTTTCCATACTTTGAAAGTTATTGCCGAGAGTCGTGGTAAGAAGAATATTGACAAGGCTGAACAAGTTAGTAGTTTGGAAAGTTTATTAGAAACCCATGGTGCTTCCGGATCTCCATTTGAATTGATTTCAATCTACCAAATGTTGTTGTCAGTGAGATTTGATGCATCTTCTTACCAAACTTTCATGCCAGTTGAACAATGGCACAAGAATGAACAAGATTTGGGTAAATTATTGGATTTGTTGGAAGCAAACATTGATAAATATCAAGTTTCTGAATTGGGTGTTACTACTGATGATATTGATATTGAACCAACTCCAAATGCTGATGGTGTCAAAGTTCTTTTCGGTTCAATCACTTCAACTATTGACAGATTGGATGATGAATTCACTAAATCTTTACAAAACACTGATCCACATTCTACTGATTATGTTGAAAGATTGAAGGATGAAACCACCATCTACAACTTGATTGTCAGAGGTCAAGTTTATATTGAAGCCATAACTCCAAAGGATATCAGTAACAAGAGCGAACAATTGGCAAGAATAGTCTTGAGAAGGTTGGAACATGTTTACTATAAACCAAGCCAATTGGTTAAAGCCAATGAGGATGAAGCTTGGAAACACATCAAGAACGATTCTTATATTGTTGCCAAGGGTTCTTCTCCAAAACAAGTTATTGACGGATTATCCAAATTCTTGCAAGACCAACAAAACTCGATTTACGGTAAGCATGCTATACTATTCTCCATTTACTATTATGCTGTCAACAACCAGTACCTGGAAGCTAAAGAGTTGTTCTTGGCTTCTCAATTCTACTCCAACATTAACTCTGCTGAATCATCATTACAAGTTCAATACAACCGTGCTTTGGTTCAATTAGGTTTGAGTGCCTTCAGATCTGGTCACATTGATGAATGCCACAAAATCTTGAATGAAATTGTCAACTCCCAAAGAGCTAAGGAATTGTTGGGTCAAGGTTTCAGTACCAAATTCCCTAACCAAGCTACTTTGGCTGAAAAACAAAAATTATTGCCATTCCACCAGCATATTAACTTGGAATTATTGGAATGTGTTTTCATGACTTGTTCTTTGTTAATAGAAATCCCTACTTTGGCTGCTATTGCTCATAACCACAAAGATCCAAAACGTAAGAACCAATCCTTGAAATCTTTCAAGAGTAAATTAGAATTCCATGATAGACAATTCTTCACTGGTCCTCCAGAAAGTATCAAAGATCATGTTGTGCATGCTTCAATTGCTTTACAAAAAGGAGATTGGGCTAAGAGTTATAAATTGTTGTCGTCTATTAAGATTTGGAGATTGTTCCCAGATACTGAAGAGTTATTGGCCATGATGAAGAACCAATTGCAAATTGAAGGGTTAAGAACCTATATTTTCACCTACAAGACAATTTTCACCAAATTGTCAATTGAAAAATTGCTGAAAATTTTCGAAATCTCCAACGAAGAAATTGTCTCCATCTTGAATAAAATGATTGAATCTGGTGATGTTAATGGTGAAATTATTGATGATAAATTCATCAGTTTCATTGCTTCCTCCACTGAACCACAAAGATCTAAATTGCAAGAATTGGCTATTGTGTTGAATGAAAAGATTCAATTATTAACTGAAAAGAATGAAAAAACTCAATCCAACGGTTATGGTAAGAAACAACAAAACCCACAACAACAGCAACAGCAACAGCAACAACAACAAAAGGATGGTCAACAGCAACAACAACAGCAACAAAAGGATGGCCAACAAGACCAAAAACAATCCACTCCACAACCTCAACAACAACATCAAAAACAATCTACTCCTCAACCTCAACAACAACAATCTCAACAATCTCAACAACACTCAAACAATTCTACTGAAGAACACTCTAATAAATTCAGATATGCTAACGTTAACTCTAATAATGATGAATTCCAAGCTACGGCATAAGTTTTTTTTAAAATAATATTACAGAGAAGTATATAGAGCCTTGGTTATTGTTTAGGTTTTGTATAGGTGTTTATCATTTTGTATATTAAATCTACATTATCAAATTTTACAGAATTCCTTTTTTTTTTTTCTTTTTTCTTTTTTGGGTTTGCTTTTTTGCATTCATTCATTTCTCTCTCATCTCGTAATCAATTAGTGTCAAACAAACAAAAAAAGAAAAAAAAAAAAAATTTAACGTGATTTCATTTACTATCTATCATCAACTCACTAAACCATGCCAGAAATCATTAATAACCAAGAAGTTGCACGTCCAGCTAAGAAACTCAAAGTCACATCATTATGTGAATTGTGTCATGCCAGAAAAGCGGTTATGAAGAGACCTAAGAACTTGATGAAACTATGCAAAGAGTGTTTCTACAACGTATTTGAAACCGAAATCCACAACACCATTACTTCGAATAACCTCTTCTACCCAGGTGAAAGAGTTGCTATTGGTGCTTCTGGAGGTAAAGATTCTACTGTGTTAGCATCGATATTGAAAACATTAAATGAAAGATACGATTATGGCTTAGAACTAGTGTTGTTATCTATTGATGAAGGAATTGTTGGGTATAGAGATGATTCCTTAGCTACTGTTAAAAGAAATCAAAAGCAATACGATATGCCATTAGAAATAGTATCCTATAAAGATTTATATAACTGGAGTATGGATGAAATCGTAGCATGTGCTGGTATAAGATCAAGTTGTACTTATTGTGGAGTATTAAGACGTCAAGCATTAGATCGTGGTTCTGAAAAATTGGGTATTAAACATGTTGTCACGGGCCATAATGCTGACGATATGGCTGAGACAGTGTTGATGAATATTTTACGTGGTGATGTTGCAAGGTTAGAAAATTCGACAAATATAATGACAACTTCTGCTGGTTCGCCTATTAAAAGATCCAAACCTTTCAAATATACTTATCAAAAGGAGATTGTGTTGTATGCTCATTATAAGAAATTGGACTATTTCTCAACCGAGTGTACATATGCTCCTGAAGCATTTAGAGGAACTGCTAGAGAATTATTGAAAGCGTTGGAAAGTATAAGACCTTCTTGTATTATGGATATCATTTATAGTGGTGAACATTTGGTGTTGGCTCCTAAGAAACCCAAAAGAATTACTACAGCACATAAGAAAAACAAGAAACCGGTGGCTAATAAAGAACATGAGGTTAATGCAGATGGATCGGTTACTATCAATTCTAATGTGAGAAAAGATGGGAATACTTGTGAAAAATGTGGATACCTTTCATCTAATAAGATTTGTAAAGCTTGTATGTTATTAGCTGGGTTGGAAATGAATAGACCTAAAGTCAGTATCGACAATAATGCTGCAGTCGATGGTGCCGCTAAACTATCTAAGAACTTAGAACAGTTGACCTTTTAGAGCTAGCAATTTAATGTATACATATATATATATTTACAAGTATGGTTGTATTTTATGTCACGTGCAATATCGGATCCGATTACCCGTGTTAACTCCACACCGCGGAATTCTCCATATCCATACAATAAAACCTCCTCAAGAATTTCGACAAAAAATGTTCAATAATAGTCATTATTCTTAGTTTCTCTTTTTTTAATATAATCTCAGGTAAACAGAAACATCGATAATAATAATAATGTCATTTGGTAGAGCCGCAGCTGAAAGATTAGCTAACAGATCAATTCTCATTACTGGTGCTTCTTCAGGTATTGGAGAAGCATGCGCCAAAATGTTTGCTGAGGCATCTAATGGACAAGTCAGATTGGTTTTAGGTGCAAGAAGACAAGAACGTTTGGTTAAATTATCTGACACTTTACTTAAACAATATCCAAACATTAAAATCCATCATGATTTCTTAGATGTTACCATTAAGGATTCAATTGCTAAATTTGTTGCCGGGATCCCACAAGATTTTGAACCTGATGTGTTGATCAACAATAGTGGTAAAGCTTTGGGTAAAGAAGCTGTTGGTGAGTTGAAAGACGAGGATATTACTGAGATGTTCGATACTAATGTTGTTGGGGTTGTTCGTATGACCCAAGAAGTTTTACCATTACTTAGAAAGAAACCATATGCCGATGTTGTTTTCATTGGAAGTATTGCTGGTCGTGTTCCATATAAAAATGGTGCAGGTTACTGTGCATCCAAAGCTGCTGTTCGTAGTTTCACTGACACTTTAAGAAAAGAATCCATCAATACTGGACTTAGAGTTATTGAAGTTGATCCAGGTGCAGTTTTAACTGAATTCAGTGTTGTTCGTTACAAAGGTGACACTGCTGCTGCTGATGCTGTCTACGAAGGTACTGAACCATTGACACCAGATGATGTTGCTGAAGTGGTGTTGTTTGCCTGTTCGAGAAAACCAAACACTGTTATCGCCGATACTTTGATCTTCCCAACCCATCAAGCTTCTCCAGATCATGTTTACAGAAAACCAAAAGCTTAAGCAGAGTGTGCATAAAGAAGAGTTTAGTTTAGTCTAGTTTAGTTTAGAGATGGATTTTGATAAATAAAACAATATTAAACCTTTTTTTTTTCTGTATTAAATGTATACAACCTCTTTTGATTCGATAGAAAATAACAATGATTTAAAATTAATTTACATGTTAACGACCTATAACCATTAAAT